>PVIC010026779.1:0-24307 GCA_004025085.1 Thryonomys swinderianus
TATGATTTTCATATTAATAAAAATGACAATTTACACATACATCATTTCCTAGTACCTAGGTCAGTGTTTGTCATGGAGATGAAAATGAGCATTGTTAGAATAAAGAAGGGAAAAGGATGTGGGGAAGACAGAGAAGGAAAGAGGCAATAAGCATGGCAGATTGACAGACCAAAGTACCTTAGTTAAGTAAAATGTTTCCCAGAGAAAATGAAGAAATATTTTATAGAACAATATGTACACCCATTGAATTTGGAGGAAGTAGAAAAATATATATACAACTGCTTTGTTTTTGTTCTTCACAGATGGTTGCCGATATAATTATTCCTTTCTTCACTGGCTCTTTTTTCACTTTAAAGGCCATGTAAATGCTTTTACTTTTAGATTTTATTTTTTCCCATTTATATTTGCCATCCAGATCCAAAATCTTCCCTGCTCTGAAGCATCCAGATACCAGGTGTTCTCATGTAAAACCTGAAAAATGACTCACTGATTCTTATAGTATAATTTTGAAAACATAGTCTTGGGAATAAAAATAGAAAAGTTAAAAAGAGCTAGTTATGTGGGAAAATTGGGAGTTATCTTTGGAAAATATAGCAAGAAAAATCTACTTCTCTTTTGAAAAAATTTAAGCTGTTATGTATGACACCAAAAGAGTAGTCCTTGTATTATGCTAAGTGCTTGATCAAGATTTTTATGTATACATCACTTATGTACTTTTAAAATATATCCTTTGTATTCCTCCTATTAGAAGCAAGAAATGAAATTGAGAAGCCATTTAATCATTGTTCAAACTTCCAGCGGCTATTAACATTAACATCTACATGTTCTTAATTATTGTTCTATATTTGATACTACTGTCCACCTATTTCTTGTCCTTTAATACCTTCTGAAGTTCTTGTATAAGCAATGAAAAAGCTCAACTCTCACCTTAAAATTCATCTACGTGCTTCTTAATTATTGTTACATATTAGGTACTGTTTTCTGCCCACTTTTTGTCTTTTTAATACCTTATGGTGTTCCTGGATAAGCAATGAAAACATTTACCTTTCTGGTATTATAAAATTTACACTTAAAACAGCTCCTTGCTCTTCTACTATAAAAATGTTCCTGCTGGGAGTGGTGGTAATCCCAGCACTTGGGAGGCAGAGGCAGGAGGATTGCTGAGTTCAAGGCTTGCCTGGGCTACATAGTGAGCTCGGGGCCAGCTTGAAATGCAAAGCAGGACCCTGTCTCAAAAGAAAATATGTTCCATATCTTTAGAGAGTTATTCAAACATATTTTCACTTAAGGAGGTGCTTGGTATAGTAAGTCCATAATTAATCTTTAGCTCTGGATTTGATCATTATACAATTTTTGAGAGACTGCAATGTTACTAAATTGTAAAGCATACTGTTATGCATGAGCTTCCTTCTACATGGAATACCTTTCTAAAATGTGTCTACTTAACTTCGTCTTTCAGATGTAGCAGGAACATAAAAATCTTTCATTCTGCATAACACTTTTCTTGATATTGCCAGGCAGACCAGAACACACTTTTTCTGTACTTATTATGTTCTATCAATATACCCATTAAAGCAAGTGTATTATTAATTGACAGTTGCTATGTTTATATATGGTCATGTTAATATTTAATTTTACTTCATAGAAGTAGTCAATTTTAGTTGAATCCTTATGAAGCACTTGTATTGTATTAATTAATCTTCATAATGATCTTGCATAGAATGTATTAATTTCTGAAGATATCTCGGTGCACAAATAGTAAACTAAAAACAAAAGTTCAGAGAAAAATCTAACTTTTGTTTAGGACATTCAACCTATGGTTTGTTAGCATTTCTCACTAGACTGAAGACCCTTTGGGTGTAAGAAAGTGTCATTATTCTTAATACCTTCATAACTCAACAGGTTTAAAATAATATATATTCATACATGTTAATATAATTGATATTTTATACATTTTACAATATTCTAATTGGAACAAAAGCTTGCAGTTTGTAGTTCAACTTTTATTTCAAAATGAAAATATTTTAGATGTGGTTTAAAAAAGAAAAAAATAATTGCAATGAAAAGGAATGTAATAGATTTTTTGTTTCAATTTCAACACATAAAACACTTAAAGTTTGACATTCTTACAAGAGAAAGCTAGACACAAAATATAATTGAGAACTATTAACTTTTTGTGGAGTTGTGAGAGAATGGAGATTGTGGAGTGTGTTGCTTTCTCAAAATAAGGAATGATAAGTATATCCACAGAGCCTTGATCTTTTCACCTAGAGCACAAAACTGTAAAGCTCTAAACAGGTACAAACTGATACATGGTAATTTTGGTATAGTGTTGAGGTAGAGAATGGACTAACGTCAGAGTGAGACTGTGGGGAACCGCTGCTGATGGACTCCAAGCCTGAGAGCACCTAAGGATACCTACAAACACAAGCCAGCTGTCAGGGACATGCACATAATGGAAGTTATATAAAAATGACTTAGCATAGACAGCTGTGCATGTACAATATGGTCACGTCAGGATACCACGATGTCATATTTGTAATGTCTGATAAAAATATAAGGACTGCAAGGATAAAGACAAGCAGCTCCGAGCACTGGCTCTCATCACCTGCTCATGCTTTTTCATGAATTTTGGCTCTGGGTCCTTTCTTTATTGGTGGAGAACTCACTCATAGAAAATAAATAAACCCGTCCTCCTGGCCCCTTGAGAGACTTGGCCCAGCCAGAGACATTTTCTGGGCACATCAGTCTTCGCAAGATTCCTACCTATATGTGGGTCATTACAAAAAGAATCCTAAAATGTTGAGATGTTGAAGATCTAGAAAAAGACCCCCATTATTGTTCTAAAAAATGGAGTGGGAAAGTAATCACCATGAAATATACTGAGAGTTTTGCAAAGGCCTAATCTCCAAGGGGAAAAAAATTCATATCACATTAGAAAAAAAGTATTTTTTAACTACATTCCCTTCTAATTTTCTATCTCTTGAAAGAGAGAAGAAAAATACTGCTATTGAATGTTGGGTCTTCAAAGCAATCCATTGAAGTGCTGAAGCTAAGAAGAAGGTAAGAGCTGGAGAAAAATGTTACACCATTTTAGAAATAATCATGAAGGTCATACCCCAAGATGCAGACTTGCTGTATGTCTAAGATCTAATCATAAATATGCACAAAGGCCTCTTTCCCCCATGTCACAACCACACCCATGAGCTTTATGCACATAACTATGAATAACAGCTGAAGAAACTTCAAGACACAGAATATTGTGAAGAAAAGTACTTAGGAGAAGTCTAAAGTGCACATGAGAGATGAGAACAGTTACAAAAGACAACACTGATGTTTCAATGTACCTGTTACCACAAATATTAAATACATCAAACATTTATCCAGTTATTTTAAATTTGCAAAACAAGCCAAATTTACCTCAGTTGCTGAATATATAATAATGTCTTCAGTTTGTTAGATTAACAAAATATTTTAAAAATTCACAAAATAAATTGCAATGTGATAATTATAAAAGTATTCATAAGAACAAAACAGATATGACTATTGAAATTATCACTTAAAAATTATTATATAATAACTGATGAAAAGAACAGACAAGCAACAACACCTGGTTTATGGAAAAAGAGATAAAGAGTCTGCAAAAGAATTAAAAGGAAATCTAGAAAGCAAAGATTCTGTCACAGAAATGAAGAATTCCTTTGGTATGCTCCTCTGGAGATAAAATGGTACCAGTGTGGTTGTTATAACAACATTGCATGGTAAACATAGTTAATGATAGTATATTCTGCATTTTTCAGTAGCACAGCATGCTGATCATACACTATGTAGCCTATGTAAAACATTTCATTCTTGTTGCCCTTTATTTATCACTTCATTCATTTATCAAATGCAGTCATCAGAGAAATACTATGGAGCACCTGGTAAGTTACAGATGTTGTCACATTATAGACAAAGGAGAGAATGCAGGAGACAAAAGAGATTTTAATCATGCCACTTACTTCCTATTTGGAAGGCTACAGCAAAAATAGAGTACGTTAGAAAATAGTAAGCACTTTGGGAAAAATAAAACAAGGAAGAGCAATAAGGAGCAGCAGGAAGGTGCAAATTTACTGTGGTCCCCAAATGCCTGAAACAGTGGAGCAATACCTGCTTGTGAAAGCTGAAATTTTCAGCAATCTATCTTAAAACCATTCTTTATCACCCAGTTCTTTTAGTATCTGCTGGTGTAAGACCTAGATGACTTACTCCTCTGATACTCTCATGAACATATTGAGGACCAGCCTCCCATCTATGTATTTCTACAGCACTATGTGTATCATTCTCATGGGACTTATGTGTTAAATTAATTTTTTTTTCTGTGTGGATCTATCACTCTTTACATACTAAATTATGAGTCTCTGAAGAAAAGGACCATTATGAATTCACTTTTGTATACCAATTTTGGTATAAGACTCAATAAATATTTAGTGAATTGATTTGACCTAGTTGTACTAAGATTATTCTTTGTAAAGTAAAAGAAGCAGTATGTACTAATAGCATTTAAAAGAAAAAGAGTGGTAAAAGTCTGCCATTAAAATGAAATGATAGTATCGTCTAGGATGGCCTCCAAACTGTTTTTATGAAATGTAAAACCTCTCAGAGGAAATCACTGGTTTCTTTATATTATCATTTATTGTATATTGAGTATGAAATTGGTTGTATTTCCAGATCAGTGGACCCAGCAGTAGTACAAAATGAGTTATAGTTCGTTTGAATAGTATTCATGACCAAAGTTACAGATTTTGATGTATTATTTATTAAAAATCGCCACCATTGGAGTCCTGCTTTTCATATGGAAAGTAGCTCCCATTCCCTTACCAGGCACTATGCATAATATCTGGGAAAGAGGACAGGAAAAGTGACCTGAACACTCAGAAGGATGAACAGAAATAAGGAGATTACTCCAGGGCTGATATTTAGAAAAACAGGCCAGGAAGGGCGAATTATTGGTTCCTATATCTTCTACCGTAAGAGTAGCCTGCAGTAGAGATTACTCCGGGGGAGGTGCAGCACTTGCCAAAGTTCAAGGTAAAAGGTGTAGTTCAAAATGAAGGAGGAGTGCCAGATGGAAATGCGGAAGAGGACATTACTGAAATCTGTGTGTAAATTTGTTCTGAGTTTCCAGCTGACCCCCTAAATCAGTCACGTATGAGAAGACATCATATCAAATTATTGCTCAAGCAGTAAATGCTAGTAAGGCCATTCCTGGGCACATCATGATCAGGTTGCTTAAAAACAAGAGGCAACAGAAGGTTTACATACTTCAAATAATGCAGCGATGGCGGGCCCATGGCACACATGCTACAGGGGGCAGGCACGACCCTTTCTGGGCGTGAGAGCCATGTTGGTCCAGTGAACCAAGTTACCCAATTCACCTCAACAGCTGAGCATTCAAGTTTAATTGCACTCCTGGCACTCCGTGATAAATAACTGGGTTTGGGGTCACAGTGTGGGCATTCAGCTCTGAATGGTCCGCCATTATTGATATAGATGAATCGTCTCTGAATAAATGCTGACTTCAATAGAAGTTACAAATATCAGATGTTGAATAAACAACATGAGAGTGATATGAGGGATAAACTGTCAAACCAGATTTCCATATGAAGCAAATATCTCCAGTGAGATTAAAGGTAGAATAGGTGAGTTTTCAGGTAAACAACACAATTTGCTAATTTCAGACCAAATGTAAAGAAATTTTACAGGAAATTTTCAGGCTAGAAATAAGGAGGATCAAAAATCATAAGTAGTTTGAAAATATTCATTTGTATATCTCTGAAACATATAGGAGTCCTCGTAAATTAAGATATTTTATTGTCTTATTTATTAGATATGTAAGTATAATAGAATCCTATTACAAAGAATTGAAACTTTACTTGAAGGCTTAGATCAGTAATATTAAAATGTATTTGATGAAGTAATACAACACTAACATCAAGGAGCCCCCCAAATATCTAGAGATGAGAGAAGCTTATGAGTTTCGACTTGATAGATATAAAAACCAACAATACTACTGTAGATTTTATGCCAATAAATTTGAAAATGAAGATGCAATCCACTAATTACTAGTAACTTAATAAACTCATAGAAAGAATAGAAAACCTAAAATACACTTGTTGACGAATTTACACTCTTTACACATTCAGTAAGACAAATTTTCTGGGAATAGTTATTCCTTGAAGTTTGCCATACATTTGAGTGAGCAGTGACACTAATGTCAAAGCATATCAGTGTACATTAAAGCTTTACTTCCTAATTTATAAATGAAAAATAGTGAAAATTGTTAGCAAATGTAATCCAATAATAGGTAAAAAGAATAACATACATCATGGTCACGAGTGTAAAACTGATTAAACATTTGTAAAAAACAAATAGCATTATATACTACAGTAGTAGAATAATTTTAAAACTGATTATATTAGTATTTGTAAAAATTTTTAAAAATTTAAAACTTTTATAATGAATTTCTTGGCAACTGGGACTAAAATGAATTTTCTCAGTTGTTTAAACAGGACCTATGAAAAAGTTCTGTTATGTAAAACAATTAAGGTTGGATAATTACTATTTTCCTGCTATTATTATTTCAATTGAGATTGTTGGTACATTTTACATCATATATATATTATGATCACATTCAACATTAAAAATTTGTATTTGTCATATCTTCTTTCTCATCTTTTCCTTTTTCCCCTGCCCTCCCTACCACCCCAATCCTCTATATACATAAGCTTTTTTTCCAGCTTTTTTTTACTATCAAAATTTTTCTTTCCCTTCTTTACTTTCCCCTAGCCCCTTTTCCTTTTCACTTTTGAGATTTTCTTCCTATTTTACAATATCTGTCATACATTCTGGACCTCATTTACAATTTTAGTTTCTCATACTAGAGAGATTATGATATTTACACATCTGTGTCTTAGTAATTTCACTCATGAGTATGTCCTCAAGGTACATATTAAGTATGTGTCTCTATTTGATCATTCCTTATGACTAATACTCCATTTTATACAAAAACCACATCTTCTTTCTCCAGTCTCCAGTTGATGGGCACTTGGGCCATTTCTAAAATTTAGTTATTACAAACTGACATTTGTCATTGTGGTGAGATTCTTTTAAATTTTTTGTGTATATACCTACTAGGGATATTTCAGGGTCAAATGAGACCTCAAGTCATAGTATTTTTAGGAATCTACCCAATGTTCTCCACAGTGGTTAGAGCAGCCTACGTTCCCACCAACAGTGGAGAAGATTTCCTTTCTCCCCACAACACCACCAGCATTTATTGTTGGTTTCTTTCATGAAAGCAGCAGTTCTCAAGTGAGACAGAATCTCAGCATTGTTTTAATCTGCATCTCTTGAATAACCAGTAACATTTTCTCATATGATTTTTCATCACTGCCTTTACTAATTCATCTGAAAAATGTCATTTCAGTTGCTTGTTTGTGAATTGGGTTTTTTAATTTGGAGAGGCTGATTTTTTAAGCTCTTTATTTTCTCTAGATAGTAGCCCCTTGTCTGAAGAGCAGCTGGAAAAAAAAATTGCCATATTGTAGGTTGCCTTCTTGCTGTGTTGGTAGTTTCTCTTGCTGTGCAGAAGCCTTTTAATAGATGAGATCCCAGTTGTAAATGCTGTTAGTTTCTATGCTGTTGAGATTTTATTCATAACGTCTTTCCCTATGTCATTGTCTCCAAGAGTTCTACCTAACCTAGGTCTCTAATCCAATTTGATTTTAGTTTGGTGTGTGGTGAAAGACATGGATCTAGCTTTAATCTTTTGCAGGTTGAAATCTAGTTTTTTCCAGCACTGTTTACTAAAGAGGATATCTTTTCTCCATTGAGAGTGCTTGACTCCATTGTCAAAGATGAGGTGGCTTAGTATGTTTATAGTTGTTTCTGTATTTTCTAGTCCATCCCACTGATTGATAGGTCTATTTCTTTGGCAGTACTAATAAGCTATTTATTTGCTGTTCTTATCACAGTGCCTTTGTAGTATAGTTTCAGGTTGGACATTGTGATAACCCTGCCAAGTCCTTGTTGCCTAGAATTCCTTTTGCTATTCCAGATCTTTTCTGGTTCCAGATGAATTTTTTGGATAATTTTCTGTATATCTGTGAAATATCCTTCTGGTGTTAAAATTGCAGTTTCATTTAATTTAGATAATAGTTTTGCCATTATAGCCATTTTGTTGATATCTGTTCTTTGTACCCAGGAACAAGGGATGTCTTTTCATTTTCTGATATCCTCTTCAATCTCCCTTTTCACAGTACTGAAGTTTTCAGAAAAGAGGTCTTTCACCTCCTTTGTAATATTTTTTCCTATTTATTTCATTTTTGTGGGTGCCATTGTGAAAGACATTGTTTCTACTATTTCTCTTTCAGGGAATCTATTGTTTTTGTACAGGAAGTCTATTAACTTTTGAGTGTTGACCTTGTACCCAGATACTGTACTGAACATGTTCATTAAGCAAAACAGTTTTTTGGCTGAGTTTTTCGGATTTTCTACATAGTGTATCATGTTATCAACAAATAGTGACACCTTAAAAATTGAAAGATTTATTAGGGCTCACAGAGTAGTACGATGTTGGCAAGCTCCGAGGCAGAAAGCAATGGCAAAGAGGTAAAAGAAAAAGCTGCTTACATAATGGCAGCAAAGCCAGGTGTGGTGTTTTATGCCTGTAATCCCAGCACTTGGGAGGCAGAGGCAGGAGGATTGCAGAGTTCGAGGCTTGCCTGGGCTACATAGTGAGCCCAGGGCCAGCCTGAACTACAAAGTGAGACCCTGTTTCAAATAATAATAATAATAATAATAATAATAATAATAATAATAATACAGCAAGGAAGCGGAAAAGCCAGAGAAAGCGATATAACCTTCAGGTCACACCTCCAGTTACCCACTTCCCCCTACCAAGTCTCACCTCTTAAGACCACATCAGATGCATTGTCCTAGTACTTCAATCTCACTTTAAAAGCCCCATAAGGCCTTTGGGGGAGATTCTCAAATTGAACCATAAAATTCTACCCTTGAGCCACTGTGCTAAAAATGGTATGCAATTGATTCATTAATTTTTGAATCATTTTCTTAGTCTCCATTGCATTTATTTCCCCTCCAATCTTTATAATTCATTCCTTTGTATGAGCTTTATGTTTGTGTTTCTCTTCTTTTTCTGAGTTTGGAGTTTACCATCAGCTTGCTTATTTGAGTTCACTCTGTTTTCTTTATGTGGGTATTCAATGCTATGAATTTTCCTCATAGTGCTGCATTCTTTGTGTCCCATAGATTCCTGTTTATTGTCCTGGCATTATTTAATTGTAGAAACTAATTTCTTCTTTAATTTCATCCATGACCTCTTGATTATTCAGGAGAGTGTTATTCACTTTCCATGTGTTTATGAATTTCTTTTTTAAAAAATTTGGTACATTTTATTGGTACATTATATATACACATCACAATTACACTCCACATTGAGAATTTATACCAGTATATGACACAACCTAATTCTCATTTTTACCCTTCCCCTTTTCACCCTACTTCATCCCCACCCCTATATACACAGTTTCCTTTTTTTACCATCAATTTTTTCTTTCTTCATTGTTTACCCCTAAATCCCATTAACCTTTGAATATTTTCTATTTCCCGATATCAATAATGCATCCTATTTTAGTATATGTGCTGCCGAAGTGAGCACTTAATAATGCATCCTAGAACACATTCACAACTTTAGTTTCTCATACCAGAGTCAATATACAATATTTACACATCTGTAACTTATTTGTTTCACTTATGAGTATTCCTGAAAGTATGTCCATTTGAGTATAAATGATTCAATCTCATCATTCTTTATGGCAGAGTAATACTCCATTTTATTAAGAAAAACACATCTTCTTTATCTAGAGTTGATGGGCATTTGGGTTGTTTCCATTTCTTGGAATTTCTTATGTGCTTGATCTTGAATTTCAAAGCAGTATGATCTGTCAGTATATAAGGGGTAACTTCAATGTCTTTACATGAACAAGTTTTTGTTTTTGTTTTTGTTTTTGTTTTTTGAGACAGGGTCTCACTTTGTAGTTCAGGCTGGCTCTGAGCTCACTATGGAGCCCAGGCAAGCCTCGAACTCAGCAATCCTGTCTCTGCCTCCTGAGTGCTGGGATTACAGGCATGAGCCACCATGCCTGGCTACATAAAAAAGTTTTATGAACTAATATGTAGTCTGTTTTGAAAAATGACCTATGTACAGCTGAGAAGAATGTGTATTCTGATATTTGGGGTGGAATACTGTGTAGATGTCTATTAAGTTCATTTGTTTGAAAGTTTTGTTTTGGTCTAATATTTCATTATTGATTTTTTGTCTAAATGATCTGTCCATTTGGGACAGTAGGATGTTTAATTCCCTCCCTACTATTGCATTAGTGCTTATTTGGCTTTTTGTGTCCACTAATATTTGTTTTATATAGTTTGGGGGGGTAACATTTGGTATGTATATATTTATGATTGCCAGCTCTTCATCTTGGGTTGTTCTTTGTATGAGGCTATAGTGACTTTCTTTGTCTCTTAATTAGTTTTGGTTTGAAATCAACACTGTCTGCAAATATGATAGCTGCTCCTGCTTTTTTGTTGTTTGTTTCTCATCACATGGAGAATTGTTTACCATCCTTTTATTTTGAGTCTATGGGTTCATTTGAAATTAAATATGTTTCTTGAATATAGCATATTGTTGTATCTTGCTTCTTGATACATTTTGCCAGTCTATTTCTTTTAATTCGTGAATTGAGGTCTTTAACATCAATGGTTATAACTGACGTGTTTTGATTTATACTTGCCATGGTATTTTTCTGTAGTTGGCTCTTTTATTATTATCCTCCCCCTGCCATTTAATTTCTTATCTTTCCTAGTGGCTTCATTCTTTTAGATCTCATGAAGTTGTGCCTGTTTCTAGGATATTGTTTAGAATTTTTTGTAATGCAGGATTGGTGTTCATGAAGTTTTTCAGGTGTTCTTTGTCTTGGAAACATCTTATTTCACCATCAGTTTTGAAGGATAGGTTCGCAAGATACATCAGTCTAGATTGGAAGTTGTTCTCTTTTAGAGCTTGAAATACTTTGCTCCAGGCTCTCCTTGATTTGAGGGTTTGTGCTGAAATGTCTGCTGTAATTCTGACAGGCTTTCCTTCACATATGATTTGCTTATTTTCTCTAACTCCTTTCAATATTTTATTGTTCAGTTAAGATTCTGGTATTGTGACTATTATATGCCTAGGTATGTATTTTTTATCATGATTAGTTGGCGTCCTGTGTGCCTCATTTATCTGTATATCAAATATTTTCTCTTGCTTAGAAAATTTTCTGCCATTAGATCTTTGAAAAGTTTTTTTAACGTCATTTGCACTGTCTCCTATTTCTTCATTAACTTTGATCAGTCTTAACTTGTTATTTGCATCATCTAGCAGCTGCTGGATTGATTCCTTACAGTCTTTTACTATTTTAAATAAATCTTTCCTTTTATGATCACTAAGGATAATCCTGTCTACTCTGTCTGAAATTCTGTGTTCAGATTCACTAGTTGTACTATATAATCTTTCAGTGGCGTTATAATTGTTTGAATTTCTGTTTGAAGTTGTTTATTGGATTCCATTTGTTTTCTGTGCTGAAACTCCATCATGCTCCTGACATTCTCTATTTATTTTTAATCTGGGTCATTCATCCTGATCATCATCTATGCTGTATTTGAGAGAGTATTTCTGATTTTATTTTCCCAATCATCTTTTGTTGCCAACTTGGGGAGTCCAGGTGGTTGTGTTTCAGGTCTGTTTCTTTGGCACCTAGTTTTCCCTTTGGAGATTGAGAATTCTAGGTCTGGGTCTTATTTGGGGCTGTTCTCTTTTTATTATTTTTGCTCTTGTTAGTGTTTTTGGTTTAATTTCTGGGTTGATGTCTATAACCTGCTTGTTGCAAGTATCTTTCTTGCTGATATTTAGAACTGTTAAGAAATGATTTCTTCCTAATATTGTTAGCCTATACACCTCTGCATAAGAACAAGCACAAACCCAGAATTTACTGTTCAGTGAAGACCTCCCACTGGTCACAATCCCAGCACAACCATACCAGTTACTGCATAGGGACAAGACACCAGCTTTCCTGCTATTATTGATTTTAAAAAAATGTTCATTCTTGCCCCTTGTCCATGGCACTGGAGAATTTTACCAGTCCAGCAGTAACAGGAAATAAAAGACACACAGAGGCATGTTAGCAAACATATAAAAAGAACTACAATTTAGCAAATCTAACTGGCAAAGAGTTTAACAAAAAATGTAATGATTTGAGCTGAAACCTTGCCAATAATACATACAAGTAAGCAACAAAAAGGAAAACTTATTCAATAGTGTTAGTAATCAAGAAAATCAAATTTAATACTACAGATCATATCATTATGTACACCAAATTTTATAAATGTTAGGATTATTATGTTACAATATGTTAGGTAATGCAATGTTATAAAAGTATGGAACTTTCCTATTTTAAGCAGGTATAATTTAATAAAATATATTCTTTTAGAAGTGTTTAAAATGAGTTTAAGACAACTATAATACATAACTATAATCTAAACTATAATTTCTTCTGGAAATGATTTTTCTACATCTAATTTTCTTTGAATTATATTTCAAAAACTATTAATTTCATTTTCCTAATTATATAAAATTAATTAAAATCACTCTTATTCAAAGAACTTTATTAGTTCCCTGCAACCTAATAATTTATGGCCATGATAAAGTCACTGAATATTATATTAGTTTCCTATTATTGTTGAAACAAATTAATGCCTCTAAAACAACATGTCTATTATATAATTTTATAAGTCTGAGGTTTAACCTGCATCATTAAACTAATTGAAAGTGTCAGTACGGCTTCATTCCTTTATGAAAGCTTCAAAAGAAAATTTTCTCTCATCTTTTTCAATTTCTGAAGTTTGCCTATACTTGCTTGTCTTGCACCACTCTATGAATCTTCAAGACCAGGAACCTCACAAGTTTCCGAGCCTCCTTGCCTACTGACTTATCTTAACTGCAGTGAGTCAGGCTTCTTTGCTAACAATAAATCATATTATTGCTGGTCACTTTCCAAACACTGAAAAAAAATCAAACACCTGCAACTTAAAGGAAGAGAGGTTAATTTTGGCTCATGGTTTCTGAGGCTTCAGTCCATGAATGATTTGCACAAAGGCAGAAATGGCCTGGTACAAAGACATGGCAAAGGAAAGCAATTCAAACCAAGGCAGCCAGCCAGTAAACAAGGAAGACAGAATACCTGAGGATATGAGCCCACCCCTCCAGGTCAGGCCTCTCATGCCCTACCTCTCTCTCGTAAGGTTCACCTCCTGACACCACATTCAACTATGAACGCACTGATGGACTGACCAACCAATGAGTATGCAGTCTATGATAAAAGTCCCATCTGTGAATATGTAAGATTTTGGGGGTGCATTTTAGATCAAAACCATAACAGTGTCCTTACAATATCAGTTATTCTTCCTGTCTAAAAGTTTATATATTTTGTTACCTCTGTGAAAATCTTTTTTTTTTCACATGATCCTGGATATAGAGAATAAGATATAGACATGTTTAGGGTCAAATTACTAGCTGCCATATAGTTTTTGATCACAAACTTGTTAAAATCACGATTTATCATTATGTTCATTGTGTTGTAATTAAATAAAATAATATGTGAAAGTCCTCTAATTTTGTTCTGCAGACTTTCATTTTACTAACCACCCAGCATGTATTACCTACAGTAGACACCAACAGCAATCACATTCTTCTGAGCGAAGCCACAAATTGTACTTCATTTTAATGTTTTTACCAAACAGATTAAGTAATTCCCTTCCCTAGGTAATATTAGCATCACAATTATAAAACAATTTTCCCTTTCAAAATATCTAGAATACTCTTGAACAGTGATTCTATGATTCTTTAATGTAAAACCGTCTGTGTTTTTCTTGTTTTAGTCACTCATAGGCTATGTGATGTTATTTGATTTGAATTGAGAATCAACAAATATGTACGAAACATGTTTCCAGGGCTAACTATAAGGTTAGCAATGAGATTTGACTTACTTTGGGATTGGAGCTTATAATGAAATGCAGAGTATAAGGTTTAAAAAATACTCAAGATATAAAGTAGCAGATATTTTCACCAAATGAGTGGTATAAACAAGTGCTAAGGAGTTACAATGATCAGAATCTGAAACATCTGTGGTTAATTTTATAACTTTAGCCAAACTGAACTGGACTGGAAAAAATAACGGTCCACCTAATGCAGAACAGCTGCCTGTCTATGATTAAGTCACATTGCAATGGTACCCTGGATGCAATTATAAAGATACATTCAAATGATTTTTGCAAGAGTTATCATTTACACAATAAGAAACAGTTCATGAAGAAGTTTGAGGAAGAACAAGGAAACAGGAACAGCAGATAAAGTGGAAGTAAATGATGAAGAAAATTTTGAGGACTAAGTGACTTAATGTTGACATGAGATCTAACCTCCTTTATAACTTTAATATGACTGTACTTGTATTATTAAGTAATGGTACAATGCTTAGGAATATTGCCTCAATTTAAAAAGGTTTTCTTCTTTCTGAAAGTTAAACATACCCTTCATTTGATTCCAGAGATAACAATGGTACATATATATGTTTATAGAAAATTTTGTTCTATTATTTAAATAGTTTATTTGAATATTTATAAGTCAGAAACAGGATACTTTGGAATTATTCTCTTTTTTTTCCAGTAAATAGCTCTGTAACACCAGTTGTACTAGCTTTTCTTAGGACAATACCTTTAAGCTTTTTTGTTTTTGTTTTCAGAATTATGAGTATTCTTTTACATAAAGTCATGGAATCAAATTTTTTAAACCAGGAGGTCAAATTTTGGGGTATTCAGTTTCAAAAATCTGAAATTTACTTGGAGATTTTCCATTTACAGTTTAATGATTTCTATGAGTTCCAGAAGGCACAGCTGGATGTGAACGGTGGTGCTGTTCTTGGTGGTGTAAAGACCTAATTCAAAATAAGCTTCTGTCAGTGCTCAGCTTCTTTTAGCTTTCCTTTTCTCTTCCATAAATCTTTTATTACAGAATTAAACCTGTATATATAAGTACCATATGTGTTTTTAATAATGGTAGTTATGCATTTTTATTTTAGCATAAAGTCACAATCCAACCTCTCTCCCCTACATTTTTGCTTAAATTATACATTAATAAAATTTTAAAATAAGTTATATTGAGGATGTGTACATAGAGGAATAATTGGATATACTTCTGGATAATAGACAGGAAAATTGAATAGTGATTGCTTTCTGTATCCTATAACTATTCTGATCATTGCATTTCAGTGAATTGGGTCACCTGAAAATTAACTCTTTATAATCATTAACTAATACACAAACACACACATACCTCAAATGTATATATTTGTGGTTTTATTTAACAACAACCAATACTTCAATTGTTTTTTAGCAAAGTATTAAAGTAATAATTATTTTTCAAAAAAAGAAAATTTTTTTTCTATTTTTCTATACTTTTTGTGCTCACCACTTACAACATTAGGGGTGCTAATAGGTATACTAAGGTTTATAAATTATATACTTATTTTTATTATATATATATATATATAATTATCTTATTGGCCATATATATGTATAGATATTAAATTGACAAATTCATTTTTAAATTTTAATTGCCCTGAGTCAGTCTTTTGATGTATTTTACATTAACATGTGTTATAGAAATATAGATATATTCTAAATAGGGAGAAGATAGTCTGTTCTACTTCTGTAGTATTATCAGTCCCAGGAAAGCTTTCTTCCTATGAAGCATTGGTACTTTTTGATATGGAACAAGTTTCTGAAATATTAAGAAATCAAAATAATGAGCAATTGAAATAATGCACCAAAATTATTCTCTACACTTTTCATTTCTCTTTATTTTCCTCATAAATATCCATATTTATGATATTTAGTCAAAAATTAAGTCATATATATGGAAGAGAAGGAAATAGAAGACAGTCAAAGCTGTATTACAATTTTCCAGAAATTTGAAACAAGTATTTGCAAAGAAGCAGCAAAACAAAACAAAAAACCCAAACAAACAAACAAAAAACAAGAAGAACCCAAAAAACGGAAACATAAATTATATTTCCTACCTTTTCCTGTATGATCAGGTCTTTGTGTAATAGTTTTTATCTCAGATTTTTCACTAGCATTTAATTTCTCAGGAGGAAATTTAAGCTTTCCATTTAGAAACTAAATTTAGTTTGGCTTTCTTTGTTTTGTTGTTGTTTTGGTTTTGACTTTAATATTTGGGGAAGTATAAGATTAAGAGAACTGTACTCAAACAGTATTTTTATACAGAAGACTTCATAAAAGCTGTAAAATCTTATGAGTTTAACTGTCAATTTCACTGACTGTTGCAGAAACACTCATGATGCTTTATGAGGAAAATCAAGGGGTGTCTCTGGCTGTTCGTGTAAATTATAAAACTTGGAAACCCTTGACTCTGTAACATACGGGAGAAAAGAGAGGACATACTACAAAGGTAAGGTTACTAATTAAGCTCTCTGTTTGACATAAAAGGAGTTTACTTCCTGCTGGGATGATAAGGTCATTTCCCACTGAGTGAAATCTTCCATGGAATGAACATATTAATATAACCATAAGAACTTCAGCAATGTGATACTTCTATGGAAAGTATTTTTAATCCTATTTATTTGTAACTCGGTTGTTTGAATTTCTGCATAATTTTGAGAAATGGCACCATATTAAAGAAAAATCTATATAATACCATTTCTCAGGATGTTGAATTCGTCATGACAAAGCATACAACTGTTTAAAATTAAAGCTCTGACTGTAAGTAAGTTACAGCTGGGGCTGATTTTGTGTTGACACGGTGAAAGCTTACTCTTTCACCTTACTCTGTACTAAGTTTCCTCTTATTATTTGACAAGTTATCTTTTCTTAGATGGAATTTTAGAGAAGGTAGGATTATGCGTTGCTAGGCTCTGAGATTAGCGACTAACATAAGAAACAGATGATTTGAAAAGTGTAAAATTCACTGGATTTCATGTGGTACAAAATCCATTATTTTTGTGAATTGATACATCTATGGAGAATGACATGTTATTGGGTGTTGCCTTGTTGAACTTCTAGAAGTTAAATGTATAGTTTTAATAAAAGAGTGCCTAATGCTCTGCTTCAATGTATTTCAAAGAAGAAGATAAAAAAATATTGAGGAAGGAATTACTTTAAGAAATGATTGGGTTGCAGCATGTATAAGTGGGTTGTAGCATGTGTAAGGTTCTACAATATGGTAAAGATATAAGATATAGTATTCTGAGGAATCTCCACAATGTTAGTACAAGTCTACAATCCTACCAACAGTGGGGAAGGTTTCCTTTCTCCCCACAGCCTCTCCAGCATTTATTGTTGGTTAATTTCAAGATAGCAGCCATTCTTTGTGGAGTTAGATGAAATCTCAGTTTTTTCATCTGCATTTCACGAAATGACCAGAGATGTTGAACATTTCTTCATATGCTTCTTGGCTGCTTGGCTGCTTCTGCCTCTGAGAAGTATTTGTTCATTCAGATGCCCATTTTTGAATAGGGTTTTTAAACTTGGGGGGCCTGATTTGTTTAAGTTCTTTATATATTCTAGATAGTAGCCCTTTGTCTGACAGGCAGCTGGTAAAGATTTGTTCTCATGTTGTTGGTTGCTTTTTAGCGGTGCCAGTGGTTTCTTTTCCTGTGCAGAAGATTTTCAGTAGGATGAGATCCCATTGTTGATTCTGGTATTTCTCATGCCATAGAGGTTTTGTTCATAAAGTCTCTGCCTAAGCCAGTATCTCCAAGAGTTTTACCTAACCTGTTTTGCAGCAGATTTATTGTTTCTGTTTTAATGTTTAAGTCTCGAATCTATTGTGATTTTAGTTTGGTGCACGGTGAAAGAGATAAGTCTAGCTTTAGTTTTTGGCAAGTTAAAGCCTAGTTTTTCCGGCACCATTTGTGAAAGACCCTGTCTTGACCCTGCTATTCTCCTGCTAGGAATATACCCAAAGGAATTAAAAGATTCATATTGTAAAGGCACATGTATACCGATGTTCATAGCAGCTTAGTTTGTGATAGCCCAATCTTGGAAACAACCCAGATGCCTGTCAACTGGAGACTGGATAAAGAAGATATGGTTTTTTAATAAAATGGAGTATTACACTGCAGTAAAGGATGACAAGTTTCATTCATTTATGTGCAAATGGATACACCTTGAAGAAACACTAATAAGTGAAATAGATCCCAGATATGTAAATATTATTATCTTTTCTCTGTTATGAAAACCTGTAGATGTAAATGAGTTCTAGATGTATGATATATTTTGTAAAATAGGAAATATTCAAAGGGAATGTGGTGGGGGATTGTAATGGGGGAAATAATAAATATGATTGAGAATGTAAAAGAAATAGCATGTATATAATGGGTAGGAGATTGTGGGTGGTTAAGGATATGGGTTGAAATGAGTATTAACTTCTGTTATATACTGGTAAAGATTCCCCAATGTTGAGTGTGATTGTGAGCTGTATATAAAATGTGCCAATAAAGAATTCAATTAGGAAAAAAAAGATATAAAGAAGGAAGAAAAGGAAAAGCATCCCTTTTGACTGATCTGTAATTAGATGTATGGTAATTGCTTTGCAGTAAATGTAAGCAGAAGACTGTTCTCACTTATTCTCTCATCTTACTGGGCTTGGGATAAATACAACTTGAAGAAGTATTTACTCTAAAATGTTTGCTGCAAAAATGTAAGAAATTGATTTTCATTCTAAACCTTTTTTTTATCTAATGTGTAGTATAGGAATAAAGACTAAAGAGGTTAAGTAAAACAATAAATATAGGTGCAAAAGCTAGTTCCTAAATTATATTTTTCCTTTTCTGCATTTTATTGATTTCTATGAGTACAGAAGTAATTTTCTGTCTGAATTTAAAGATGATAGAAGTTAGGAAAAGGGAATATTGATTATGGTTTTAAAAAGGAACATTATAAAAGTTTACATTTATAAATTTTGAAACTCTTAAAAATTGAAACCAAGGAAAATAAATATCAATTCCCTTTAAGCTGTGATGGACTTACCCAGAAAATACAACCCCGAAGAAGGTTGGCTGCCTCATCACACATCTTAGTGATATAAGAATGAGGGTGAAGGCAATTTTTCACACACCCTGCAGTAGTGCAGAAATGTTCATTTCTAGTTATTATATAGATATCCTAGAAATTGTCATTTCCATTCCCAAAAAAAGTACACATTAAAAATTTTTTGGACTCATCAGGTATCTTAGCCTAAGGATAAACCACCGCTCCATACTCCATAGACCAAAGAGAGTAGTTTTACAACTGAAATCTGCTCATCTGGAAAAGAAATTATGAGATCTCTTATAATACTTAAATACTTAAGTATTATATACTTATACTATATACTATATATATAGTATACTATATATACTTATACTATACTATATATAGTATACTACATATATAATACTTAATATATTAATATATATATATATATTTATAGTATACTATATATAATACTTAAAAGGTGATTTTGACGAGTTATTGGAGATTTGGTATGGAATAGTATAAGAGTAGGAAACCCTGAGGGTAATATTCTTAGAGGGACCCTGAAACTTTAGGGAGTTTTATCAAAAAAACAAAATAAAATATACAGCTTTCCAGTTTGTCATACTGAAGAGAAAGTAAAGACCTTTTCCTGACTCTGGTGGGAGAAGAGAAAAGTAAATATTTTGAAATATGTAGATATTCTTCATAACAAAATCAAAATATTCACTGGAGTGTCACCAATTTCTGGGTTTCAAAGGTGCTAGAGACACTTTCCAGGTCATTCCTTCTTGGATAAAGAATTGGTCAAGATGAGTGAACAGTCAGTGAGGTTTTAATTTTATTAAAGGTAGGAAAAGAAACTTCCTGTCCAGTTCTAATGTGGGCCAATGAAAAGTAAGAAAAGAAGTGTACTCTGCAGGGTGACAACAGGCCACTGATTGTCCTTGGTTTTCCCTGAACGACTTGAGTTTGCATAAATTGTTGTCAATTAAAACATACAGAACTTTTATCTGTCTTTTTCCTCTGCCCTTCTCCCTTTATCTTCTAGATCTCAGTTGTTGAACATAAAAGAGACCTTGTCCAGCAATGAGTCATAGGGGTCTGGGGCTCATCTGAAAATCTATCAGGACCTTTTGAAAATACAGTCTTTCTATAGTACTAGCCTCTGGTGGACATTAGTGAGAAAGACTCACATCCCCTGACAGACAGACGGCTGTCTAGGAACAGTATTGTTATTCATATCAATTTTTCCTCTCTTAGAAATCTCTTTAAATATCATAGTACTTCAGCATTACTGGAGATAAATGTAAAAGCCTGAATATAAAGGAGTTTATACCATTTTCCTTGCCTTTTGTGAAAAGATATAAATGAAGAATAATATTGTAAATTATGTTGCCATTCATTACTCATCACTTGCAATTTCCCAGTTTATACTGGCCCCAGATAATATTGCATGGCGCCTACGGAGAGAGAGACAGAATAAGACTGACGTTATTTAGGGATCATCCCTCATAGAAAGATACAAACCCCTTGAGTCCTTCTTGAGGAAGCTCAGTTATACTATCTACCAAGCATCTCTAGCAAAGTGGCACCAGTGCCTTTCCTTATACCTTTCTAAAGGTTGAAACCCATCAAACTCTTTCAGGGTAAAATTATTCCAAATTTTTAAGGATGTAGCCTAATGGTATGATGGCTCACATCTGTTGAGTATTTTCCATGGCATGTCTTGGGGCCTGCATAGAATGATAACTATGTCTGGGATCCTCCTGATGGTTTCCCTTTCAGAAAGACATAGACCCATTAAGTTTCCAAGGTGTCTCTATGCGATTTAAGTATCATGAGACAGACATATCTGGCCAAAGTAACACAGGTACCTTATGGTTTACTATTTTTTCTTTGAACTTTACATGGCCTACTTTCACTCCTTAGAGAGACTAGAGGAGCCTCCTTTGCCCACTGGGAAGTTCAACCTGCTAGGTGAGCAGGGTAGGCCCATCACCATCAGTCTGTAATAAGCTTCTTGGGAAACATTATCCTCATATTAAAATTTGGGAACTTTGTTTAGGACAATAGAGCTCCTGAAAATGTCTAAGTACAAAATAGCTCTACTTTTGGATATTCACAGCCTCTTGTGTTGACCTTCACTGGCAGTTCCTCCCTTTTTTTGCTCATGCCTTCAGGCAAATATTTATAAATTATCTGAATTTCTTTTAGAAGAAAGAGGAAGGGGATTAACTTAAAAGAGAAAAGATGTTGGGGGAAGGTCTATGTTTCCTAAAGGAGAGACATTAGCTCTTATCTGTGAGGGTGAGATTTTTGGGTGTCCATGAGGTCAGTTCAAAAATAAAATGGTGAGCAAACATGGTGGAACCATATGGCTAATGAGTCAAAATTGCTGCCAAACATGCTGGAAAAGTACAGTGCGATGAAGTTATGCTCTTAAAACAAAACAACAACAACAAAAATCCAACAATAACAACAAAATACAAAGACTCACTAAAGACAACTAGAGACAAAAGGATAGGGGGAAAGTACCGATGAGACTTTACACACAAGCAAGCTCCCAAAAGAGTGACAAAGCTGAATAAAAATGCCAGGGAACAAAAATGTGAGGCAGAAAAACTCCTCTCAACTCCAGGTCAGAAAAACTCCTCTCAACTCTAGGTCTTAGGAATAGAGCCAGTCTGTGACTGGGTCAACAGTAGCTTCCTTGGCAGCTCTTAACTGACTCATATCCATAATGAGTAACTGAAAATAGGAAAGAAAAAAGAACTTGAGGCATCTTGTGAGCCCTTCTTACCAAGTGATGTGTGTTACCTTTCTCTCTTCTACATAGTGGGACATATTAAGAATCTATTCCCAAAACCATGAAAATACTTGCTGAGTTCCCCAGCTTCCATTAATTTTGCCACATTCTTTCTTCTTGCCTCTGCCCCAAAACCAACATAAGAGAAAAAGGTAAACTATTTGAGCCTTTTCACAGTTGAGAACCCAAGCGGGAAAGAAGGGACAAGAAGGGATGGGGTTTCCTGGAAGAGTGAAAGAAGGAAAGGAAAAAAATGAAAGCAGACATCCTCACCTTGGGTGAATTGCTTCAGGGAGAAACAAACCCATGTCCAAAGGTCTTCCTTACCTCGTCTTGGCTGTTTGCCCAACTGTTACTAGTTTCTGGGATCCTGGAGCTCTCCTTCTAGACATGCCTTTGAGGGTTCTGCTGTACTGAAGGAAGAACTGGTCAAGATTAGTGAACAAAGTAGTGAGGTTTTGCATTTATTAAAAGTAGAGAAAGAAACATGCTCTGTAGATCATATGTGGTCAATTAAAAGTCGGAAAAAAGTATACTTTTCAGGGTGGAGTGCATCAGTGAAAGAGAGAGCTCAGGGTGGCCAAGAGCTTAATGGTCAGTCTTTTGAAATTATCTTCCGCTCCTCAGATCTAGCCCACCTATCAGAAACCTCCTTGAGTTCTTGTGAGGACTGATGTCAACACTCTCTTATTTGTCCTGTGCATTTGTTCTGTGCATTTATGTTCATGTCCTGGGTCTCTGCAATTGTCAGGCCTAGTCGTATACCAATTTTGCCTCATCCTAATCTCTTACCTCAGGATGACTTTATTTTAAACTTATTCTATCAACTTTATTCTCTGTCTTTCTCATGGCATCGAGGTGTGGCTATGTGTAGCAATCATAAGGCACTTTTGTGATGATGACAATGTCCTGCATATTTAATGTGTCAGTGTCAACATCCTGATTGTGATCTTGTACTACATTGTCATCTGGTCCGGCCAGTTACCATGCTGTTGGGAGGGTGAGCAGGGACACAGAGTCATAACTCCCAGACTCCATGTCACAAAGCTTACTTTTTAAATTATGGATATTACAGGCATTTATGTAGGATGGGTTCGGATGGATGAGAGGGTGGGAGCAGTGCTTGTGATGAGGTGTGATTGGGTACAAGGGCAGAAGTAGCATTTAGCAATGTGTAATTGGTCTGCATCATCTGCATCACCTGCATCATCTGTGTCACCTGCATCGCTGTGGCTTCTAAAAGGGTCACTGTATCTATTTGTCTGCCGGGGGGTGGGGGAGAGAGAGAGAGAGAGAGAGAGAGAGAGAGAGAGAGAGAGAGAAGAGAAGAGAAGAGAAGAGAAGAGAAGAGAAGAGAAGAGAAGAGAAGAGAAGAGAAGAGAAGAGAAGAGAAGAGACAGACAGAGACAGAGAGAGATGAAGAGAAGAGACAGACAGAGACAGAGAGAGATGAAGAGAAGAGAAGAGACAGACAGAGACAGAGAGAGACAAAGAAGAGAAGAGAAGAGAAGAGAAGAGAAGAGAAGAGAAGAGAAGAGAAGAGAAGAGAAGAGAAGAGAAGAGAAGAGACAGAGACAGAGAGACAAAGACAGAGAGAGGGAGAGAGAGAGAGAGAGCAAGAGAGCAAGAGAGAGAGAGAGAGAGAGAGAGAGAGGGAGGGAGAGAGGGAGAGAAGAGAAGTGGAAGTACCTGGAGAAAGGTTTGGCCACACTATATGATCCTAGGGTCTGAATATCAGGAGGAAGAAACTGCATAAAGTGCACATGGGCCTGTTCAGGATTATTCTTATAACCTCTATAAATCTCCTAAAAGTTCATGTCCATCTATTGGTATCTCATAGTAAAAAATTCCAGCAAAACAGAGGGGAAAAGTTATGTATCAATATTTAAAATACAAAAAAGGCAAAAATAACTATGTCTCAGTCATTCATATATCTTGGAAATATTGATGATAGCAAGAGAAAATAAAACATCTCAAATAAGGAAACAATTGGAATCATTCATATTTAAACATGGTCTGTTTAGGAAAGAAACATGAATGAATGATTGTAATTGAAAAAGAGTTCTGAGTGTGGAAATATATTTAAGTCGAACACTTTTATTAACATGAAGGAGCCATTTTCTAAGATAAGGATGAAATAATAAAAATGAAAGGAATGCTAGGTAACATCTAAGATTAATGAAGGAGCATTGGAATCAATAAATGATAAAAATCCAATTGAAAACCTTCAGTGTCTTGTTTGTGATTAAAACAGTTTAGATTTATTTCTTTATTATGTAGATGAAAATAAAAAAGGCAGAAAAACTAGAGCATGCC
>PVIC010026780.1:0-24309 GCA_004025085.1 Thryonomys swinderianus
GGGGAACGAGCCTCTAGAAGATACTCAGCACTCAGTTAATCTCAGTTACACTCTATGGTAACATGATCAGGATTTGTTTTATGCCTCTACTAGGAACTCTTATTTTTATGTTAGACTGATTACATTTATTTGGAAAAGCAGTTTTCCTGGTTCTAGTGGTAGCAGAGGATGAAGGAAAGCACTGAAGAATGAGGGTACTTTGCTTTGAATGCTAATCCTTCTTACTTTTTAAATCACAAGGCTTACAAAGTCATTTCTTACTATAAATGCTCCCCAGAATCACAGAAGGCCAAAATGACTTCATAGAGAACTTGAGATTTCAAATCGGATAGTATATATTAAGTTATTTTTCAAACCGTGCAGGACAAATGCAACCTGTAATTGTTTCTATTATCTTTTCATCAACATAAAGGAATTTTCTGTGCGAGAGTGGAGTTCAATTTTCAAATTGGAAAAGCAGATTTTTCCTGAGGTTTTTTAGGTCAGAGCTTCACACATGGTAGTTCCTTATTCATTTATATATTCCATATGCCAGACATTGAATCAAGCACAACAGTACAATGTGACTAAAGCAGGCCTATCACCTGCTTTGACAGGGTTTATATCTACATGGAGGAAAGCTACAAAGTCTAAAATTGTATGCAAAGAATTACTCATAAGTTTCATGAATTACTTTAAGTTGTATAAAGAACAAATCACATAGTATAAATTGTGAGAATATTTTCATTTGAAAAGGAAAGAGATTTTAGTGTTAATTGCTACTTTGTGATACTATTAGTAATTTAAATAATGACATTTGATTATTTTTCAGTAAGATATTTTTCTGAACTGGAGAAATCAATGCACAAAGTATATTTTATAGTGCATTTATTATCATATAAGACACTTACCAACTTTTTAAAAAGTTGTGTACTATATTTTTCAGTTGTCATATTAATTAAAATATTTTGAGGGCCGGAGGATTAGCTCAGTGGTTCCGGCGCCGGCCTCGCAAGCGCAAGTTCCTGAGTTCAATCCCCGGAAACCACATACAGTGCTGGGAGTGGCGGCTCACACCTGTAATCCCAGCACTCGGGAGGCAGAGACGGGTGGATTGCTGAGTTTGAAGCTTGCCTGTGCTACATAGTAGCTCAGAGCCAGCCCAAACTACAAAGCGAGAGCCTGTCTCAAAAAAAAATTTTTTGTTTCATATAATTTTTTTGAATTAAAATAAATTCTAAAAACTGGATATGTAGTGAATTGGTACAGCATTTGACTACCATGGGTGAGAACCTAGCTTTAATTTCCAGTACTACAAAACAAACTCATCTATAACATGGTAACATAATAATTTATGAATGACATAACAAAATTTAGACTAATACAAATCTGTAAAAAGCACAGTATTAAACAGAAAATTCTAGTTAAAATTTGTACCAAATATCAGTACTAAGAATTAATGTAGATATTTTATTAGTTTCTCAGTTTAGGATGAATTTATGAAAGTTAATACCATTATAAGTCACTTCATCCACTGCAGAACTATTATATGCATATGTATATAAATAAATCTCTGGTGTCTTTTCTCAGAAGTGGCGGCCCACACACATCTGTTCCTTCTATAGATATTCTTCTAAAATAATGGATGATTTAAGCTCCATGTTAATCACAAAGGAATCTAGATCTGGCTCAATAACTCACAGATTCTATGTAAGAGTTTGGTTAAGGAGGAAGCAAAAGGAAAGGGAAGGTCTGATAAAAATAAATCTGCTACTGCGAAAATTATAAATATTCAGTGTTAAGTTTCCTTCAAGTGAGAACAAATCTTCAAAAGACAGAGAATAGCCTTGTTAGCTACTGAACTCCAGGTTGAGGACCATTTTCTTCTCTGTGGGTAGTGATTATTATAGCTGTCTCCAGGATCCTGTACGCTTTGTGGCCTATGAGAACACATAAGATGTATCTAAGTGTGGACTTTGTATTTTAGCCCAACAATCATTTTTTTTGGCAATTGTATTGAATACAATGTAATTCTTAAAGGAAATTCCTATCTGATTATAAAATAAAATGATGCCCAAACCCTGAGTATGACTTGTGGTGGCCAGTGACCATGGATGATCACAGCAAAATGAAGTCATAACCAACTATTCTCCTAGCCTTCTGTTTGAAAAGGGGCCAAAGGCCTTTATACTAAGCAAAGTAGATTCAACTTTGTACTCATTTTCCAGAACATTTCAACTTTTGAAAGTCCTATTCACACACCAACACAACAGTTATTTATAAGATTGTTTTCTTACATTGTATAGAACAAAATTAGTTTTAATATATTTTGAACCTTTCCTCATTATTTTCTATTTCATTTATGCTTTTTGCTTGTTTATCTGGTTCATAATTCTGGTAGAGAAAGAGCTGAACTCTATATGATTGAATTGCGCTATCCAATTTGGCAGGGAGTACTCATATGTGGCTGGTTATGTCTGCAGATGTAAAGCTGAAGCATCAAGTTTTCTGTTACAAGAGGTTAGTTTAGTACACGGTGAAAGAAATAGGTCTAGCTTTAGTTTTTGGCAGGTTAAAGCCCAGTTTTTCCAGCACCATTTGTTAAAGAGGCTGTCTTTCCTCCACTGAGGATGTTTGGCTCCTTGGTCAAAGGGGAGATGGCTAGTATGGTCTGTTAGTGTGAAGGGGATAACTTGTGCAAATGGACACACCTCGAGGACACACTAATAAGTGAAATAGATCACAGATATGTAAATACTCTCTGATATGAGAACATGTAGATGTAAATAAGTTCTAGAATGTATGATAGCTTTTGTGACATAGGAAATATTCAAAGAGAATGTGGCATGGGGAAAGTAATGAGGAGAAAGAATAAATATGATTTAAAAAGAAAAAGAAAGCACATGCATATAGCAGGAGGGGGGTTGTTGGGTGGGTTGGGATATGGGTAAAAATGAGAACTAACTCATGTCACATACTGGTACAAATTCCCCAGTGTTGAGTGTGATTTTGGGCTGTATGTAAACTGTACTGATAAAGAATTCAATTAAGAAAAAGGTTAGTTCAGGTGCTTGAAATCTACAATAGAACATTACCATTATTATGAAAACTCCACTATTCTTAAAGATAACTATGTCATAGAGAAATATAAACATAGTCTTTATTGTATGTGATGGTTAATTTTGATTACCACCTTGTTTGGCCTGAAAGAACCAGGGAAAGAACCAGGCCAGGGGAATTAGTGAAGGCTACTTTTGGGTGTGTGTGTTTGGGTCATGGAGGTGTGATCTTGAGAACTGCCTGGCCCCCATCCCTTTCTTCTATGGCTCTTCCTATGTGCACTTTCAGCTAGTGTGAATTAAGCAGCTTTCTTTCATCGTTCTCGTCTGCCATTTTTCAGCATTAGAGACACCTGTTGATGGACTCAGTCTTCTGAAATTATGAGCCAAAAGAAACCTATCTTCTATTATACTCACATATGTCAGGTTTTTCCTGGCAACATGACAGCTAAACTTTGTACTACTTATCTCCCTAGGTGTAGTTATGCCTCATTTTTTTACAGTGTTCTGAGCAACATTCCCATTTTATCCTCAGGGTTAAGTTGATTTTTTTTTTTTTTTTGAGACAGGGTCTCGCTTTGTAGTTCAGGCTGGCCCTGAGCTCACTATGGAGCCCAGGCAAGCCTTGAACTCAGCAATCCTCCTGTCTTTGCCTCCCGAGTGCTGGGATTACAGGCATGAGCCACCACGCCCAGCACTGTGGTATGTGGTATTGATTGTTGGCAGGCCTGAGTCCCCACGCCCAGTGTTGCATGTGGTTACCAGGATCGAACTCAGGACCTTGCGCTTGCGAGGCAGGCACCAGAACCACTGAGCTAAATCTCTGGCCCATAAGTTGATATTTTAATGTAACTCCGAATCTCGTTTTCAAAAATAAAATGACGTCTGTCTAGCCAAGGTGCCTTTCTCAGTTGCTTAAGTTTCATTATTGATGAAAGTCTTACATGTTCTACACTGTACAGTAGCCACCATGCTGTGGCACAGCGGGAAGCTGGACTTTATGACCAGACTCAAGAGGGAGAGAACAGTGGAGGGCGTCTCAGGCATTCAGTCAGTCAGTCCATCTGTGATTTTGTCACTCTTACTGAATCAACTAAAACAGCTTGGAAAAGACCTGTGTCACCTAACAACATTGTAGGTGATGTTCAACCTAGTCAAAGTTTTTGTGTTCTGTCCACCGGCCTTATGGAAAGCACGAAGCTAATTCTGAGCGGCATGGCTTTGAACAGTTCTGTGACTGGTCTGCTTTCCAGGTACTTTGTCTCGTTTTGGACTTGCAACCACTGCAACTAGTTCATCATTGTTTATTATGAATATAAGTTTAATTTGTTTTCCTTTGAATATTTATTGCAGTGATATAAACAGAAAAATTAGTAAAACAAGATCTGATGAACATCTTCCAGTCATGAAGGCATTTAAGCAAATTATAAGTCTCAGGTTTCATGCTTGAAAAATTCAGATTTTGGTTGGTATTAGGAGAATTATATATTTGTCATTACTCACTGTGAACTGAAACATTTAAATGTTACAAAAACTCATTGCCAAGTTTTTCTTTGAAAAATTATTGTATCTGAAGAATAGTAATTACAAGGACATTGTGGCAAGATTCCTTTCTACTTGTTTTGAGTTTTAAAAGAAACCTCATGCATATAATGTTTGGAGTTAGGCCATAAAATAAATTTCATCAAATTTATAACACTCTTGTTCGTTTGAGGTATCTGGAATCATCAAACATGTGGAATTAAATGAAGAAAACACCTCATTCAGTTGCCACAGATTACCTTAAGTTGGAAGTAGTATTGAAAATATTTCAAACATTTAAGACATTCACTTTTCGTTTCACATCACAAATACTAATATTTAAATATTTGTGAGGGATGGGGTTATAGAGTAGTGGCACAGCATTCATATACTCACACAAACATAAATATTATATATGTATGATTACAGTATATGTCATATATATGTATTGTACATATATATCAACCTCCCCTTTTTTTTTTTTTTTTGGCTTGGACTGGGTATTGAACTCAGGCCTTTGTGCTCCCCATGTAGGCATGGTACCACTTGAGCTAAATCCCTGCCCTCCTTACCCTTTTCTGTGTCTTACATATTCCTAGGCTCGATGAGGATATTGACAGTGTGGTTTGGTCACAACAACCTATTTGACGGTTTTGGATTGCATAGCTTTAACTACTCTCTTGATTTCCAGTTCATCCTTTGGTGCCAATATCATGCTTGACTTCTGCTTAAGATGCCATGTTAATTTGTTTCACTGTAATGTATTCTGATAGCAGTTTTTGTTAGTCACAGGTCTTCATGGGGTTGAATAATACCATAGCAATCCAGAAGTTTCATCATTCCTAGCCTTTGATCAGTCCACTTGCCTGTGTTTCCCATATTAATCTTATTATAGCCCCACTGCAGAAGGAATTAGATACCAAAGGATCATATTCTCATTCTTAAATAACTATGTCTGGGCACACAAATGTTTGTTATATTGTCTTTTCTGTTTTCTTCATATAGTTCAAATATTCAACCACAAAATGTTGAATATTAAGTCTTATTATTTTAGATATCATGAGTATTAGTCATTATGTGTCAATTTGATTCTAGTAAGAAAGACCTAATTCATTAGCAAAGCTTATTTTTGCCTGAGTCACAGAGGCATGACTTTGGGTACCACATCTGGCCCTGGACTCTTTTCTTGCTGATTCTTTTTTTCCTGGTCTGCTAACTAAGCATTTATTCTACTATGTTTTTCTATTGTGCTATTCTGCTTTGAAGGCAGCCAACCATGGATTGAATCCCCTGAAACCACCAGAAAATGTAATTTTTCCTTTAAACTGTGAGAGTCCAATGTCTTTCCATGACAAATAAGTTTACTAATATAGGTATGAACTACCTCTTCTGTCCTAGTCTATTTTCTGTAACACTGACCACATTCAGAAGAATTGTATTATTCTGAATGGACAGTCAGTAAGGGATGGATGTCTCTTCCAGTTAGAAAATACAAATGTGTGTAAAGAGACTGACCTCTATAATTAAGTTGAAAATCTATGTATTTATAGTATTTTAATTTTCTAGATTTTGTGTATACACAGAGGGACTATGCTATTAACATTTGAAAGAAAATAATATAAGGATTTACATATTTATATAATTTTTATAGACTACAGGATAGTCATATTCATCTTAGTACTTCAAGGATTAGCCTGGTGTCTGTTCTCAGAAAAAGACTAATATTATAACAGATGGAAATTCTTTGGCTTATACTTTATAACTACTTTGCAATTTTCCTTTTAACTTCCTTTTTGTAAAATGGTCATGCAAAAGAAGTAGTGTAGCTTTTTACTATGTGCAGACAAGAATGATAAATGTGTAGAATTAGCAGCCAAATTTAGTTAGAACAATTTCAATTGTGGGAAATTAATGTCACTTGCATAGTAGCTCTGAGAACACTGATTCCTCAGATATTTGTTGGTGCTCATTCTCTGCACCTTTCAAGATTATTAAGAAGAGAATCAGGATTTGGCTGAAAATTAAAAATGTGTCTGTGAAATCTCAAAGGAATCCATAGAAGCTAAAATGTAATTAGCACTGTATTTTAAGAAAATCTGAGACTGTTCTTCTCCAAGATACTGTGGAATAGGAGCTGCAGATGTGTTTATTCTGGCAAAAGGATCCAGATAAAACAACTTGGATAAACAGAGATCGAAAGAGGTATTCCCACTCTAAAATTCTATATAACAAATCTTCAGTTCACCACTTTGGGCAGGTGTTTACAGTTGTTTCAGGGATACAGATATAAATGTGTTCAAATCGTTCCTTAAAAAGAGTGGTTATTGAAAAATCTCTTTGCTAGAGATTGTCAGTGTGGAGATAATTCAGTCATGATACAGAGTGTCTGATGCTGCATTTATAATATATGACAGGTTTTCTTGTATTTTATTCCTTATGGGTTAATAAGCATCTACCAAGATATGAAAAATAATACCCAAGAAACACTGATGCTCTTTGTGTATTCTGTCTCCTCTGTCTCTATAATCTGTGTTCTGTTTCTCTGTGTCTGTCTTTGTCTTTCTGTCTCTCACTGTCTCTGTCTCATACATACACACAGATTTCATGGAATTTAAAAGTTATAACAGTGGAATTTAGAAGTTATCAAAGTGCTTTTTTTCTCTTTCAAGAAGACGTTAGCACATTAAATTAGGACATAACATTGCATTAATAACAAGCCAAAGTTATCTTCAATTTGTATGTCTGGAAAAAAAACAACTTTGTTAACATTTATGACTTTAACATGAATTCAAGGGTAAAAGTATTAAACACAAATAATACAATGGTACTGTGGTCCATTGTACAACATGCAAAATATAGCTGGGTGTGCATTATCTTGAGGAGGACAAGTGTTTTTGTTTTGTTTTTCTTTTCAACTGGACCCGAATTGCTACCATAAAAAAAAAAGCCAGTGCTACAGATTGCAAGACATTGTACTTCTTTATGTAAAAGAAACCATGCATCATTTGAGCTTGAAACCATGCATCATTTGAGCTTGAAGTCTGACTAAATTTAACATTATATTCTTAAGTTGTGTCAATTGACCTACAAATGCCTCAAGTTCATCTTTCTTTATGGCAGCATAGTATTCCATTTATATAACGCCACGTATTCCTTTTCCATTCATTTAATGTAGTATACTTTACTGTACACATATAAATCTTCTTGGTACACAATACTTTGATGAGGTACTTTTGGGCTTGACAAATTAAATTATGTTTTGAAAACATATAGTGTAATCATATTTCTATTTGTATAATCAGCATTTGTATCTTATATAAACATTTACTCTTTAATTTATTTTAAAATAATGACACTCAGGTCAAAAAATTTTTCCAAAACTAGTTGTCACTTATTCTACAATATGATTTTTCTCTATCATTATTTAAAAAGCTGTAAAAATAATGATTTTATAGAGTCAGAAGACATGGCACTAGAGTGCCACTGCCAATTAGCCTATCAATTTTATTATTTTGCAGAACATGAGAAATTAAGTTGTCCAATATGTGTTTTATAAACATATTATTCAGGGCTGGAGATTTAGCTCAGTGGTTCCAGAGCCTGCCTAGCAGGCACAAGGTCCCTGGTTTGATCCAGGTAACCACATACAACAATACTGGATGTGGCGACTCAAACCCACCAGCAATCAGTACCACATACCACAAATGCTGGACCTGGTGGCTCACACCCATAATCCCAGCACTCAGGAGGCAGAGGCAGGAGGATTGCTGAGTTGAGGCGAGCCTGGACTCCATAGTGAGCTCAGGGCCAGCCTGAACTGCAAAGCAAAACCCTGTCTCCAAAACAAAACATATTATTCAACTTTTGTGTGTCATGCATTCTTTCCTTCATCTCATTCCTCTTTGAGGAGAGATTATCCTGTGTAAACAAGCCTTTACTAGAGTTTATGACTCTGAAGTACACACATGAGCAAGTCCATCAGTTACTATTCAGATATGTACTTGCTCTCCTTTGGTAGTGACTTTTGGTCCTGGTGTCCGTGAGCCAAGACTAGAAACTAGCTCTTTACTTGAATTTTACTCAATAGCTACATGTGATGCAGAACTGGCCATGCAAAAGAGTACAACTGGCAGCTGAAACTTTTTGCCATAATGAAACAATTTGTATAAATTTTTATATTAGAAAACATTTGGGTAGTCAAAAGAAAGCTGTAGGGGGGCAACTGTTACTGTACATCTTAAAGTTATATTTTAGCCTAGGATGACTCCCTCCTGTTTCCTTCAGGCAAACTCCTGTGCATAATTTAAGTTACTTAGAACTTTCTTCTTCTATAAAGTCTTTACTAACTTCTACAGAGAACTAGCACCTCTGTCCTCAGTAAGATCTTGCTTTGTGTATCTTTTATCTAAATTTTAGTATTTTCACATTAGTTTTCCTGAGTATGGAATGAGCTTCAGAATCTATAACACCTGAAACTATTGTTATTACTAAACTATTCAATGAAATAATCATTGAAAAGTTAGCCACCAAAAATTAAGCCTTACATTAAAAATATTAATCAATTTATTTTCCAATTTATTTTGAACTCAGATTTTGGAATACATTATCAAGTAAAATTGAAGGGATGGAAACTTATCTAATATATATAACAAAGGAATTAAGCATCAAATGACTGTGTAGAATATTAAATCCTTGTATCTACTACAAAATGTGAAGCAAAATAAATTTTTCAGAGAGCAGCATATTGGATTCTATCTTGTGCTGAAGACTAGGCATTTCAGCCTAGTCTTCAGAAAACATTTCTGGAACACCTCTAATGTTATTCCTTTGAATGGACGCTTTTAAAAGAAAAGAGGATCAAAAACCTAGGAAAAGATGACCCAAAACATAGAACAGCAAAAGTGGAGTCCTTAGAATATATGAAATATTTCTATTTAATAGTCATTGTTTAATGTTTCCAGAACCACAGCATCAACAGAGAAAGATTAAGTACAACTAGCTACAACTGTTTGGAGGCAGGACTCATGATTAAACTACGATTAACGTGAAAACCAAGAGAAAATATTTCTCATACATACCCACTATTTTCCGCCATTTCATTTAATCTTACTTTTAGGTGGCTGCATTTTGACAATATTTCTCTGATATTAGTGTATGTTTACAGTACATAAGAATCACATTGGTTATACATTTTCCAGCTTGATATTTTTTTACAACTTGTCCCCTCTTCTCTCCTTCTTGCCCTGAGTTCCCTTCCTGTCTCCCCAGTCTACTTTCTTCTTTCCTACCATATCGCTTTTATTTTCTCCTCACATTATTTACATTTTAAGTTTCTTAAATAGTAAAAATCATACACCAAACAAAAGAGTCTGGGTAATAAGTCTCCAGATCAGGTGAATTTGCTTTTTGAAAGTGAATGTTATTAGGTAGACACAGACTATTTTTTAAAAATATCTCTCTATTGGTACATTTTATATACACATCATGATCACACTCAATATTGGGAATGTGTACCAGTATATGACACGATTTACTTCTCATTTTTTCCTATTCCCCTACGTGCCCCACCTCCCCCCTTACAAAGTTTAAATGGACCCTTCTGGATAAGTTGTTATGTAATATTACAGCTTTATTAAAATAAATATATACTTGGGAAGTAACTAAAAATTGTAGTAAACTTAAAAAAAAGTAAAAAAAGTCTGTGTCTACCTGTAGTTAAAAAAAAAAAAAAAGGTAAACTAATTTGAAACCTCTTTGTAGTTGAAATATTTTCCATTCAAAAATGCTACACCAGGTGGTGGAAATACATTCTATACTTTTCATAAATTAGAAGAAATTAAAAGGACAGCTGCATAGGTGACTATGAAATGTAATGCTAGCCTGGGGGGTGATATTCTATGGAACACATAAATGTTCCATTATGATGTCCTGTTCTCATTATATTATTTTAAAATTAAATCCACTGTTTTTGTTTCTTTAGTTGGTACCATCAGGAATACTGCTAAACAATGTCTTACCCTTCCATTCATTATGTTTCCAATAATTACAACCTATTTTGCAGAGGAAGAAACTGAGCCTTGGAAATATACAAGAGGATGCCCAAATCATCTTAAATATTTGTGATATATTTCTAGATGTGTGGCTCTCTTCTATGCCTCAAAAAAATAAACATGTTTAAGGCATTAATTCATTTGTTTAGTTATTATTTATTCAAGAAAAATAAGTACTGAGTATATATTTCACAAGGAATTAATGCTAAAGATATAAAAATGAAAATATTTATTAAATTTGCTGGCCTAGAGGTAAGGGTAGATATGAAGTTAAATGAGAATTAAACAAGGGATGTGCTAAGAAAAAATCATCAGGATATGACATGTGAACCCAAATATTTAGCCTCACAGTTATTCAGGAAGGAATTTTCACATACAATATATTCTTAATTAACGACTCTAAAAATGAATAATAAAGGACATTCAAGATAAAGTTTATACAATGAATAATTTGAGTGTGGACACCAAAAATAGAATTTTACCCTTTTCATCCACCCAACTACTCATTCAATCAAGACTTGTTCTGAGCAGCTAATATGTACCAGTGACTGGTCTAAGTGCGTGAGACAGATAAGAACCTCTCTTATAGAGCTCTCATGGTGCAAATGGTGTGAACAATGTCCAAGGAAGACATGACGCGGAGTGGAACAGGGAAACTGACAGGAACAGTGAAAGACAAGGAATGCATTCGACAAATATTTAGAAGGTAAAATGTTCAGAACATTTGACTGACTAGATCTCTGGGACAAGAGAGAAATGTAAGAAGAGTCTCAGCCTTTTGGCTTGGAGAATTAAGTAGGCATTTTGTTACTAAGTTGGAAAGCTGCCATCAACTTTGGATAGGTTGAGATTTTTCTGTTTTATGAGGATATGCTGAGCAGATTAATACATGTATAGTTCAGCTAGGAAGAGGAAGCACCCTGACAAAATAAGGACATTTGACACTATAGTGACTGGAATTTTCATAATTTAAAGCCTTAAAGCCATAAAAAACATCTCTGAAAGATATGAAGGAAGAACAGAGGGAGAATGGTTAATTAAAAATTAAGATGTTAAAAAGTGCACCTGAGGCAGTGTGGGTTAATTAGAATATCTTAGTAGTATTCATATAAGAAAGCTAAAACTTACCACGAAAGGTAGTTTCTTGAATATATGCTTATTCATACCTGTGTAATTTCAGTGTGATGTTTGAATATGTTTTTGGATCATTCAAAAACAATTTTTCATACCAAAGTAACAAGCATGTCCCCAGTTATGCCATCTTTCACTCCCCTTTAAAAATTGAATTTCCTTTCATTCTATTTATCCCTCTTAAAGCTATGTAATTATAGTGTTCACATATTTTTCCATCTCGGAGTTCTGGCAATACTGATTAAACCAAATAATACATATTGGTATATTATATGTTTTCAGACTTGATCTAAGTGCTTTGATACCCGAAGAAAGGTTTAGGGATTATTATTTAAGAAAATTTCAGAATTGTTTCTATCTGCTCACTCTGAGTAGGTATACTGCTTGTGCAGTGTAATTATACTACTCAATTAGGTATACTACCTGCTTGCAAAGAGTGGATATCAAAGAGTGCCCATATATACTCATGAGTTACCACCAAAAACCTTCTTTTTTCAAGTTCTAGAATAATGATGTTCTTTTCCCTATACATTTATGCTCCATACTTATGGGGCCATCTATTCAAGGAACTGTGCAACACACACACACATGCACATGTGTGAGAATCAAACTTAGAATAAAGGTTTCTCTTAAATTATTCATGCTGGTGTAAATATATTCGTTTTAATATCTTTCTGATTTGTGACAAATTAGGAGCCTGACTAGAAGAGGAAGATGATCTTAAATAGATACTCAACATATATGTCCTCTTCTTCTTGGCACATAGAATCTTTGCTCAAAAGTTACATGACAATGCAAAGTATTTCTGAAATATGATCTTTAAAATAGATTTGATTAAAGAAGAGCTTTAATTATGAAAAAGTTTAAAGTTTACTTGAAAATACAGTATTGCTGATTTGTCAACCTGTGACAGTGCAGACTTGTACACCACTGTGGAGATCAGTGTGGAGATTCCTCAGAAAACTAGGGTTAGAGGTCCCATTGACCATGCTATTCCCCTGCTAGGAATATACCCAAAGGAATTCAAAGAATCATACTGTAAAGTCATATGTACACCCATGTTTATAGCAGCTCAGTTTGTGATAGCCCAATCTTGGAAACAACCCACATGCCCATCAACTGGAGACTGCCTAAAGAAGATGTGTGGTTTCCCCCCCCCCTAAAATGGAGTATTACTCTGCCATAAAGAATGACAAGTTTTATTCATTTATGTGCAAATGGATACACCTTGAGGACACACTAATAAATGAAATAAATAGATCACAGATATGTAAATACTTTATCTTTTCTCTGGTATGAGAACCTGTATATGTAAATGAGTTCAATAATGTATGATAGACTTTGTAAAATAGGAAATATTCAAAGGGAATGTGGTGGGGAACGTAATGAGGGGAAAATATAAATATAATTTGCAAAGAAAAAGAAATATGCATATAGGGTGTGGGGGGTTGTGGGGGGTTAGGGATATGGGTAAAAATGAGAATTAACTTCTGTCATATACTGGTACCAAATTTCCAGTGTTGAGCGTGATTGTGAACTGTATATAAAATGTACCAATAAAGAATTCAATTAAAAAAAGAAAACACTGTATTGTATGTGATAAGCTACATCTCAGTTTTGACAACTGTTGTACAATAAGTACTCTACAAAAACACATTGAAAATAGTAATCAATTTTGAAAATAATTTTGAAAAAAAATTTTGTACCAAAATAAATGACAGTGAACAAAGTATAGTAAATGGCTTAGCTACACCTCCAAAGATTCTCCCTCTGACTAAAGGGAGATTGTGTACATACTAACGTAATCATGTAACTATTTATTAATTATTCTAAATTATGAATCTTCACTTGTAGTAGAAATTAGGTGATGAAAAGTGAAATTATGAAAAAAGTGATTAAATGCAAATTCTAATTAAATTTGATTATTCAAAATATTTAGAACAGGTGAGAAAACAAGGCTGAAGAAAGAACTCCTCAGTATTATATTTTACCAGGGTAGTTTGTGTCATGTTATGCCTATTTAAAAATGTTTTCTATGATAACTTACATGCATAAAATATTTTCACTAGTTCCTTTGAATTTTAGAAAATTGTGTTTGGAATTATTGAAAAACTGGGCACATTGAACATTTATTTTAGTATTTCCAGTGTTATATAAATCAACATTACTCAAAAGTATTTATTCAAAAGTCTATATGGTTAAATGATTAAAGCTATTCAAAAGCAATATTTTAGCTATAAAAACAGCAAGGAGGAGGAAGAGTTATTAAATCTTGCACTCACTTGACTTAAAATCTATAGCCCCCATGGAAGAATATGAAATCATGGAAAGAAAACCAACCTCTGCAATGTTTTTCTTAACATATTGCCTGCACCTGTATATAATTGTAATTTCCCAAAGCATTACTAAATCGGGCAAAGGTTAGGGAGTTACTCCACATAGAATAGCTCTTTAAATTCAGAACGCTAGTGTCTCACTTTAACCATACATTCAATCTGAGCCTGAAATTAGCAATGCAAGGAATGTTATATTGGCCCGTCATGGTCCGGTCTTGCTTAGTGCCCAGAGGCATAAAAGGAGTCTTGACCACGAGGCCATTCGAGGAGCTGTGCAATAAAAGAGGAAGTAAGGCCAAGGAGACATATCAAAACCCTGACTTTTCCTTTAGCTCTGCAGAAGTTTTGTGAAATTCATCCTAAGGGAGAGGATACAGGAAATTGAGTAATATTTTGTAAAGATGATTAAACCCTTGTGTCTCTCAATAACCTAACACATCTATGGCTTAGAATTTCAGTAAGTCAGATAACGTAAACTCAACATGTTAATTTTTTTGAGAGACAAGTAAATACATTTAAACATAATACTCATAACTGTTTACACTAAAGATCTTAACATTTGAATGTACAACTACATTCAGTAAAATCAATGAAAGACAGTATAGGAAAGTTTAGACATAATGGAAAAAAATCATAAAAGGGTGGGAAAATAAGCCAACTCCTTTTGCACTTTTTTTTTTTTTTTTTTTTTTTTGAGACAGGGTCTCGCTTTGTAGTTCAGTCTGGCCCTGAGCTCACTATGTAGCCCAGGCAAGCCTCGAACTCAGCAACCCTCCTGTCTCTGCCTCCCGAGTGCTGGGATTACAGACGTGAGCCACCACACCCGGCCCCGGCCCCTTCTTTTGCACTTTTTTTGTTTTGTTTTGTTTTGTTTTGGAGACAGGGTCTCGGTTTTGTAGTTCAGGCTGTCCCTGAGCTCACTATGTAGCCCAGGCAAGCCTCTAACTCAGCAATCCTCCTATCTCTGCCTACCAAGTGCTGGGATTACAGGCGTGAGCCACTTCTTTTGCACTTTTGAGAGCTATTCTTAGAAAGCAAATTATGCCACCTATATATAAATTTATGTCATTATTATTTCAGCATCATTAGTGCTCTAAAACAGAGTGGTCAAGAATAAAAAGACTTGAATCAATAAACATGTCCCTAAATAAGTGCTACAGGACATCACAGTTAGTGAATGGTCAGCAGATATCCACCAACATTTTTTTTTTCTGAAAAACTTAAATGGAACTTTTAAAAAGTTTATAGTTTATCAATTGGAAAAACTGATGTTAAACCTTGTATACATTCTCTGCTAGAGTTCCCAAATCATTTTCTCAACTTTGTTCATATTTTGAAGCAATTGTCTATAGAAATGCAATCACAGCCAGTTTAACTAAAATATGCAAATTTTCCCTGTATTATGGTCCAGACAGAAGCAGATGAAAACACACTTCACTAGCAAAAGTCTGGAAACTTACTTTTACACATAATGAAACCCTTGAACTCCTGTGTCCACAAACCTTAAATTATTCAGCTGCATTTAAACTCGGTGTTTGCTCAGAGGAATAGAATGGAAGTATGAGAAATGAACAGAGTATAAGCTTTTGAGGGGAATTTCTGAAAATGATCTCATGAAGAAGTTTGAAATATCAAAAAGAATGTCAAATGAATGAATATAAATCTACATACATGTACACTGTAGAGGATATTTAAATTAATTGTAATAAAAATGATAGAATAACTCCTACCTCCATAGAAAATTATTACAGTTTTCATTTTATAAATTCCAGATAAACATAAGGACTTCATTAAATGGTATATTGTTTTTCAAATCCATATAAATTTTAAAAATGGATATAAACTATTCTATATGCTGGTATATAAAATTCAAACATGATGAAATCAAAATACCAGATATATTTTAAAGCATCTTCCAATTTTTGCATGTAAATGGTGACATCATTATATATCTTTTTTTTTTTTACATGTCAATTTTGGGAATATTTCCAGAGTGTAATGCGTTTTTGGATCCTATAAAAATTAGAATTATGACATCATGCACCGGTAACACTAAATTCTTTAGTTTGTTGAAGAGGATAGAGAATCATACTGTTTCAACATCTGAATTAAATTACATTCAAAAAACGTTGAAATTCAGAAATATTTTCAACCCATGTCGTTCTGCTCTTCATTGTGGTTGTATCCTCTATCCTGTGTCTAGAATGCAGACATTCAATCTGATTGCATAACCAATCATTCTCTCAGCTTGAGCTACTGCCTGGTTCAAATCTTTCTCTGAGTCTCAGATTGCAAGGAGATGAAGTCCCTAGTATTTTCATAAACTATGCAAACTCCATGCTTCTCTATTATATCTATATATCTATATATTTTTTCTCTCTCTCTATATATATATACATACTTTATATATATATACATATATATATATATATATACTTATCCTATAGACATATTTCACATACACACACATGTATATACAGAGAGAGAGAGAGAAAGAGAGAGAGATGAAGTTATTGAAAGATGTCCTCATGGACATATTTTCTTTCGTTACCTATTTCACTTCCTCAACTACTAATTTATATTCTTACTCTTTTCACTTAATATACTTGGTCATTTTCAAATGAAAGGAGAAAGGAGAAGTAAATTAAACATACAAATATTTGCTTTTGGGAAAAAAAAAGTTTCTATTTTCTTGACTTAGCATTTAATTCCCAATGTAGTGACTTTTACATATCTTTGCACTTGCATTTTGGTCATTTTTATGTAGCCGTGTTTTGTATATAATAATTTAAGTTGATTAATAACTATATAAAAAGGAACACATTTCTCATTTGAAATGAAAAAAAGTATTTGTGTTGTGCCTATGTGCTTGTATGTGTGTTTGTACATAGTAGATACAACTAATTGTAACTGTCAGACAAATTAAATTCAGTTTATTTTTTAGATTTCTAAGTTTTTCATAGAAAATAAAAAAATTCCTCACTTTTTAAACTTTGCACCTGATAATAATACAAATAAACTCCGTCATTTCCTTTTTCCTAGTGAAAGTTTTAGAAGTCCTGCGAGTACATTCCCCTGATACTTGTAATTTACTATTATTACTCCACTTCTGAAAGGACGGAAATCCTTTCAAATGACCTCAGTTTTTATTTCTGAATGACTGACTTTGATGAGAGATCATAACTTCTAACATCAAGTTTAAAGACAATCCTTGCAACTTTAAAGCACGAGGCACAGTTATGACAACCAAAGAAAACCCTCAACATTACAACCTGACATTTAGCATTCTTACTTCAAAATATTTTGAAATTAAATGATTTCTTTTGATGTGTGTGTATGTGTGTTGCCTTGTGTTCATGTTTCTCTAATTACAAGCTTGAGCATAAGTTTGCTCTGTTGAAATCTTGTATACAAACCTGGAAATGTTTGAAATCAAGAAGACCAGATGCAGAAACTCTCTTGAACAATCAATCTTTCCTTACTTTAAAACCCTCATTATTGGGCCAGCTTACTTCAATATTCTACAGCTGCCCAGTAAAATGACCTTCACACTTCAGTGTCAATATGTTTCTATTATTAACATTAAGTACTTTATCTCTCCCCACCTGTTATTGTCATTTTATAGCTCCACACTCACCCATTTTTTACTCATTTAAGATAGCATTCAGACAGAATCAAAATAAAAAGATTTTGTGTTATTTATTCATTTGTGAAATAAAATCACTTCATTGCACCCCAAGAATATGCTTTGTTAGACTTTTACCTTTTCAGAATTAATATTAAATTTTGATAAGGACATTTGGTTTTGTTGTGAAACAATAAACACTCTGCCTTTCTATGATATACAAAGCACATTCTGTCACTATACCCTGATCTACTGCAAAAGATGGAGATTTCAGGACAAATGAATACTTAGATATATTTACATGCTTAATGTAATACAAATGTGGGGATTGTTTAAAAACTTTAAGTACTTCCTATAGATGTACAAAGATAAATTATGAATGTCCTCTCTTAAAACACTAGAAATATGCACAGTGCTACCCTGGTGATAATAACCTTGCTTCAACTTCAAATTTTATGTGCAAATAGATAAGCTACATTTTTTTGTTTATCTTGGTCCAGAACTTAATACAGGTCATTATGACTAGAGCACAACAGTAAAATAGCACAATATTAGTTGGAATATGTAAGGTATATGTGGTGTGTGTGTATGTTTGTGTGTGTGTGTTTGTGTGAGAGGGAGAAAGAGAGAGAGAAGGGAGGGGGAGAGAAATTGATGTGAAATACGATTTGTTTTGAGAGCTCCTTTTTATAGAGGACAGCAAAACCTTAAAAGCAATAACATTTCCCCAATTTCCCTTTAGGCAGAATGTGTGCCACTTTTACTGCCCCCCTTTGACCTCCAAGCCCAAATATAGCTTCTCCTGCATACAGAGGTATAATCTTGGATTTGATCTGGGTGTTACACCGGTACTGTAGTTAATTCTCAACAGCTGAACTGCCTAATTTATCTTTTCTGTTTCTCTCAGTTCTTCTGGTTGAAATAATATACATTTGTGGAAGACAAGAATTACATGTAAGGAATGATTATTATGACTACAGGGAAAAATTTCCAGAATCTTAGGTTGAACTTTGTGTTATGTTAACAAAATAACTTATTTTGTGAGAATGATAATGCCTCCCGTTACCAAAGGGCATTGTAATAAATTGATTGTCATTTCACCTGGGCTAAGATTTGATCATCTACCAATTTCCACCAATAGAAAGAGATGCAGCTTGAGTATTGAAATGACCTCTCTGAACGCATAATTTAAGAAAAGGACCAAAAGAATTCACTGCTAAAATGTGAATGAAATATCCAACTATGGAATGTTTTCTCATGTTTCTCCTTGGCATGTCTAATTATTTGCTTCCTTTATACCGTACTTACAGTCTTGTAAAGACACAAATGTTTCAAACCGCATCCCTAATATGCTAGTCTTTTTCTGCTACTTCTTTAATATCAGTTCTGTTTCTTCTCAATAACATTCTCTCATAACAACTCAGTCTTTTCTGTTTAATCTGTTTATTTCAGGTCTGACCTGTGCATTCAGTTTTAAAGACCTCCTGAACTGTGCTTTATGCGCCTCTGTCCCACAAAACCACTTTCTTACCCAACTCTTGAGGCTTTCCCTATCATTATCTTATCATTCAGTAAGATAGGATTCTACTCAAAGAATGTCTAAACATGAACCTTCTTAAAAACTGTTGAAACTTCTACATTCCTTGGTTCTTGGAATTATGGGATAACCCTCCTTTTTTCCATTTTTGGCAGTAAGGTCCAAATCTTTTAAATCCATACTTAGTGTGTAGCATTTATTTGTTTTTTATTCTGCTCTGAAATATTTGACACTTCTTTAGCAAAGTGTTGCAGAAGTTGTCAGACAAAGGGCTTTCTCTGATCAGATCCTTCTGCAGCATCCTGAGTTCTCTTCCAAAACCTTTTTACAGGGTCTTGACAAAGACTTTCGAGGATGTTCCTATTGTCGGTATCCAGAATGATGTTAGACTGTTGGAGGTTGATAAAACTTAATTTCTATATAAATGCTAGTGACTTCCGGTCACCTGCAGACATATTACATGAACTTCCAGAAAAAAATGTTACAGGTTGAAACTGACTAGACTGCCAAATTACATCAATTCCTTTGAGAGTTCACTGTATGTTTTCCCCATGCAATTAAAAAATCTAGTAACTCCTGACAGACATATGGAGGGAGTAAAGATATCCATCTACCTGGGATACTGACATTGAACAGTTAAGGAGATTTGACTTTGAGAACCTGTTGTGTTCAAATTCCAAATTGTGATAATGAAATAATTCTTATCATTTTCTTATGAACATTCATATAATCCCTGTGCCTTGAAAAGTTCATGATACACAAACAGGCACCGAAAAAGAAAGCTGAATGAATAGCTAGGACTATGGCTTAATACATCATCTCTCTTTAAGTTTATATAACTATTTTGTTTCATAGTCATATCATAAATCTATTAGCTATACCTGAATATCAGACTTAGTTTCAGGATGTATGAAATCATATTTTAGTTTATTTGGTATATGGAGGAAGATCCCTCTTATTAAGCTGTGTCTAAAGATTTCTCATGAGAAGCATTGCACACAGTATATGTGTACTAACAGAGACACATTTATAGACTTATTTAAAAGTGACAGTGAAACTCAGTAAGGTACACAAAATCAATTTTTCTTAGGATATATAATATGAAAGTGAATCATCTTTTATGTAATTTTATACATATTAACAATGCAGTTGGGACAATTATCAGATGTAGTGGACTGAAATGATTAATGGTAACACTGTGTATACAATGTTAGCAAGAAAATGGCAATTTAAGATGTTATTTCATTTCAAACAGAAAACAACAACATCCCTGGGAGTAATGAGGCTCACCCATGAGAGTAACCTGTTGGTTCCAAATTGGGCAAGTTTTGTGGATGCCCAGGCAAGTTATATAGATTTTCAGGAGAATGAAATACGTTTTATTTTCCAAGTGTCAAAAGAAACTCATTTATTTATAGGACAAATTTCCACTTGCAATTTAACATAAGGACTGGCACAGTAACTAAATGGTCTTTGAAAGAGAACTTGCATTCTAAAGACAGTTCAGCATGCTACAGAGATGGTGCTATGTCAACTCTAGCCTTTTTTTTTTTTTTTTTTTTTTGAGACAGGGTGTAGCTTTGTAGTTCAGGCTGGACCTGAGCTCACTATGAGGCCCAGGCAAGCCTGGAACTCAGCAATCCGCCTGTCTCTGCCTCCCGAGTGCTGGGATTACAACTCTAGCCTTTTTGATTGTCATCATTCTCTGACTTTTCTGACTACTCCAAAATGTGTTCCAGTTCTGAAACATGAAACATTATGAGTGATCTTTGGTCCTTTTCATCTTTTGAAAACTCAAGTTTTTAATACATAAACCTACTCTAGGGCAATTGACAATGTTGCCGTAATCATGGAAGGTAATTTTAATTCTTAAGACTCGAAATAATAAAATCTTGTTTTCAGTTCTGCTTTCACTTGAATATGTTTCCTTTCTAAAATATCTTTACTTGAAAAAGAAAGATGTTGTTGTTGTTCAGATGACACACTCCTTTTTACATTTTTTTCCCTCTCTGGAAAACTAAGCAGATATCCTAATTATACATTTCTTTTTTAGGAACTGCATGAAGTATAAACATGCAAAATAAACTGTTGGAAATACTCACTTGAGCACAATTTCCTTTCAACCAATCTAGTGGAGCCCAGCACTCTCCAATGGTTCATTTGTTCTGTCAACCCACTATAAAGTACTTCAAAAGAACTTGTCACTAATTGATTACGTTTTACCATCATGATTCACAGTACTATAGGGACAATTACATAACTGTTTGACTTTTGCAAACTGTGAGTTTAAGTAAACACAATTCTTTGTTATTATGAACCTTAGTGGGCATATGCACAGAGTGTATCATGGTATGTAATAAGATCTTACTCTATTGTCTATCTGACTTGTGACTCACAAAAATCCCTCTTTTGTGGCAACTGGAGTTCTTGGGAACAGCTGCTGATCTCACATTGAAATTAAAAACATTTGAGTTGTTTTGATTTATGTTATGTCCCACGGGAAGAGAGAGATGAAAAATTGATGCGTAGTGTAAACAAAATACCATTTCTTTTAGCTGTACAAATCAATTGTTCTAAAGGTTCTGACATATTTCTTTTACTTAAATATTGTGAGATTTTGTTCATGATGTGTTGCTAAAAGACAAGAAACCATAGTCTAATAAACCAACTGTGAGAGTTTTCTACAACTGTGTTCTAAAGCTGCAACTTTATTACCTCTCCTCTGAAAATTCTAGCAACAGAATATCATGCTCAAATGGAATGAGTATTGTTAAAATCACACCTACTTTGGAAAGCCTAAGAAATTTGATTTTCCTTTTTTTTTCTAGGGGTTCTCTGAAAAGATAGATCAATGTCTTGGATTTTAACATTTCACTGTATTTGAATTAATTTGAACAGAAATTATTGAAAGTAAATACTTCATACTAATTAATGCTTATAGAAATTCATCATTGTTAATTCCCATACATACATGTGTGTGTATATGTGTGTGTGTGTACGTTATAATATAGAAATACATATAGGTATATTTAATATGCAAATATTTATTTAATGTCAATATACTTTCAATTTCTCTTGATGAGGAAACACAGGTCCTTTTATGGTTAGAATTCTCTTAGGATCATGTGAAAACAGATCATCAAAAGTAACCTCTAATCATACCAGCTGGCATGATTGATTTGTAACACACAAACAAAAAGCCTTTGGGGTTAAAGGTATATTTCCCTCCTCCCCTGAGCTCACTTTATACTTTTATTTCATGTTTTCATTTTTTAATGGTCTCTGACCCTCCAGAAAGTGTAAAAGATCAAGCACATTATAGATGAGAACATGCCTCCCTTCAGGAAGCAGGGCTTAAGAATTAAAAAATTTTCAGTAGTCCATGCTGTCTATTTCTCTATTTTATGGTCCCTTTGAAAAGACAGAATATTATTTTAGCAAATGGTAATGCAATATTACTTTAGAATGGGAGTAGAATTTCTTTGTCTCATGTTGGAGCATGTTGAAACAGAATACCAGCAGATTCTTAAATTTCTATAGTAGTGGAAAACTCACCAGTCAAAAACATTGTTTTTGTGTGTTTTAAAATGGGTTTGGTATGTAAGTAAGCTTTAAATAACTTAAATTTATCACATTTTACCAGTATAAGTTTTCAATTAAAGCAGATATAGACTTATTTTTAAATAAGAAGAGAAAATAACTTCAAATGTATGTATACTGAAGCAATTCTACTCCATAAACTATGAAATATTTTATTTGAAAATTTCAGTTCTTCACTCATGAAGATAGAAAATAGGTTAAATACCATTGCCACCAAAATATTTGAATACAGTACTATGATGATTTCAAACACATTTAATATAAAGAAATCTAATGGTGGCTTGGGATGTGAGCAGTGTCATCGACTTCACAGTATTTAGAATAATTCCCCATTTAAAGGAAAACAACTGTGCACCTCTGGTGGAGACGAAAACTTCCAACACAATTGAACTTCCCATCCCTTTATACTAGTTTAACATCTTCGCATTTGAAGTCAGGTAGCTTGAACATGAAATTCCACTAGCAGAGGTTGATATTCATGCTTTCAAGGAATTTATGTGAGTAAATAGAATTTAGAGGAAAGACCATGAGGAAATACCAGTTGTATATATCGCATGCTGACTTCAGCATTTTATGTTTGAAACATTACTAAATTCGATAGGCCCAAATTCTTCATCAAGTGCCGGGCATGGTGGCTCATGCCTGTAATCCCAGCACTTGGGAGGCAGAGACAGGAGGATTGCTGAGTTCGAGGCTGGCGTGGGCTACATAGTGAGCTCAGAGCTAGCCTGAACTACAAAGCGAGACCTTGTCTCAAAAAAAAAAAAAAAATTCTTCTTCAAGGAGAAAGATGAATGTAAGTCTTAGTGGCAATTATGAAAATACAAACAACACTTAGAGTCCCTGACACATGGTAAAGGTGGCTAGGGTCATCATATTTTTTATGCAATTCATATATGTGATAATATATGTTCTATTAAAATTGCAAGTTAATTTAGCATTTATTAATTTACCACTTATTTCATTGCTTGGTTGATAATGAGGAAAAACTAATTTAACATACAATATTTGTACTTTGGACAAAATAATGAACTTGAAATATAAATATATATTTTAATTGGGAGAATTTATGAGAAAACAAGAGACTTATCACACTTTCACATGAACTTTTGATAAGTCAATGAAGCTTATCCAAAAAGGAAAGGTTAGAACTTAAAAATAATGAACTTGGGGCCAGAAGGTTAGCTCAGTGGTTCCGGCACCTGCCTCCCAAGCACAAGGTCCTGAGTTCGATCCCTGGTAACCACATACAGTGCTGGGCCTGGTGACTCACGCCCACCAGCAATCAGCCCAACCACAGTGCTGGGCATGGTGGCTCACACCTGTAATCCCAGCACTTGGGAGGCAGAGACAAGAGCATTGCTGAGCTCCAGGCTTGCCTGGAATAAATAGTGAGCTCAGAGCCAGCCTGAACTACAAAGTGAGATCCTGTCTCAAAAAAAAAAAAAAAAAAAAAAAAAAAAAAAAAAAA
>PVIC010026781.1:0-10018 GCA_004025085.1 Thryonomys swinderianus
AAAAAAAAAAAAAACTAATCCAACAATTTTGAGCAATCACTGAATTCCAAAGATTGGGATCCTCCTCATGGTGTTGAGAAACATTGACTTTCTACTTTTAAAGCATTAGGGACATGGCCTAGTTTACAACCTTTAATAAATATGAGATTATTGGTATTATCATCTACATCATTTTAATCATGCCTTTAGCAAGATTTGATTTTTTTTTCAATTCAACTCTGATTTATGCAAGCATATTAGTATTATCAATGATGATTTCCTTCTGAAAATGTCATCCATGGGGCACCACTACCAAATTAGGTTTTAATTAAATGCCAAAAGATGATATCCCATTAGCTTCCATTTTCCAAAGTGTGAAGAGGTGTAGTTTCAGTCACAGTCACTCTGAGTTAGCACTATTATCTGGAAATCCATTTTATAGCTAATGAATAGGGGCTTGACATAAAAAAAAAAATCATAGCTGGTCTTTGCAAAATAGAACCAACTATTGATTTGAAATCCTGCTTAGGTACAACAGAATACTTCATAATCAGTTACATTCAGGGGTTTAACCTATAGATGGAAGACATAAAAAAGCTGAGTTAATGACTTTTTCAACTGGTCAAATGATATCAGGGTGGGGGGGTGAAATGTAATCCTCAGGACTGTCAGTAATTTCCAATTGTTGTTGCCACACTTGCTACTGGGGGGCAGAGCTCCCCTCTGCTGAGCCAACAGCTACTCTAGACCATCACTTACATTTCTGCACTAAAAGACCAAGACCAGCCATTTTTCCTCTCTCTTCCAAATACCACTGATCTCCCTATTTCCATGGTAACCGACTCCTGCTGGCATGATCAAGAAAAACCTGATTTGGGATTTTAATTAATTGCTTAGAAATGGAAATGTAACAGGGACTGGCAGTTCAACTAAGCACATTTTGCAAAGTGAATAAAAATAGAGTTTCTGAAATACTTGAAATTGTTTCAGTGGCTGTACAACATCTTTTGCTCGACACCTTAATTTATTCCATTCTCCAGAATAAATCTGCCAGATGTACTAAGCCATTTTGTCAACACAAATCATTTTGGCAAACACTTTAATCCCCCCTTCTAAACAAAATGCATTATAATTTAAAAAATCTAAACCATCAGTGTGAACCCATTGGGTCTCATCTGAAAATACCCTTGAGATATTAGTAAATCATCTTTAAAGGAGTTGTTACCCTGTTTGTAAAGGGAACCCTCTCTTCTTGCTTTCTTAGGTAAAGTCCTTGAACTTCACCACGGCAGTGAGTCCTACTTTTTTGTAGATACTAAAGTCTTAAAATTAGTGTTCAGAGCAGAAACCAAGAGCATGGATTTGGGAGCCAAAATAAGCAAATTCAAATTGTGGCTCCTTAATTTACTACATGTAATATGTGAAATAAGTTTCTTAACCAATTGGAACTTAGGTTTCTCATATGAAAACTGTGCAACCACTTGCAGTGATGCTGTGAAGAATACAGTCTTACAGTGATGCTCGGAAGACAGTCAAGGATGGACTTCACAAATATGTTATTAATATTTGTGTCTTTTTAGTGTATCCAAATGTAACTTTTAATGTATATGTCTTGGTTTTATATGTTCTTTTTAGCTCTATAATATACCAAGAATTGTTCAAAAATGTCACAAGATATGAACTATTTTTTCCTTAGAGAAATGTATGTTCCTGTTATAAAATACATACAACAATTCCATCCAAAGCCAATGAAATGATTATTAGAGATCACAAAATAACAATTTTCTCCAATAAAAAGAAGTAATGTAACTTGAAAATATTTCTGGAATAAGAACCACCTTTGGGGCTGGAGGGTTAGCTCAGTGGTTCCGGCACCTGCCTAGCAAGCGCAAGGTCCTGAGTTCGATCCCCAGTAACCACATATAATGCTGGGTGTGGAGACATGTCCACCAACAATCAACACCGCATAACACAATGCCAGATGTGGTGGCTCACGCCTGTAATCCCAGCACTCAGGAGGCAGAGACAGGAGGATGCTGGCTTGCCTGGGCACCATAGTGAGCTCAGGGTCAGCCTGAACTACAAAGCGAGACCCTGTCTCAAATAAAATAAAATAAAAAAAGAACCACCTTTGTTTAATTTGCAAGTTTGTTAATTACACAATGAAAATAAATTCTCACAGGCACAAAGAAGATAATAATGGTAATTAAACAAGTATTATTTATCGCTGTGAGTAAATTTTCTGTTACTCTAAAGAAATACTGGAGGCTAGGTAATTATAAAGAAAAGAGGTTCATTAAAATCATAGTTTTGGAGGCTAGGTCCAAGCAGAGGTCCAGCCTGCATCACCCTATGACTGATTGTGACAGTTAATGATTGTAAATATGCCTAAGAGACTCTAAAAGGTGATTGGATTATAAACGCACTGTCCTCATTGATGAGGAAATGCCTGGACGAGTCAATACTGAGTGGGCTGGTAGGAGGTGGAGCTAATTAGATAAAACTGGTGATTGTGATGTGTGACTTTAGAATGTTTGGTTCCCAGGGCTTCCACTCTGGCTTTTCTCTGCCATGCCCTTCTATCATGACATTTCTGCCTTGGAGCCAGCTGATTATAGTCTACAGCTTCTGAAACCATAAGCCAAATTAAACCTCTCCTTCTTTAAGCTGTGGGTATCTGATATTTTGTCCCAGTAACAGGGCACTTGGTCAATATATTGTTGCCATCACTATGGGCATATGCCAGAGAGTGTGATCACAAGGCAAGGTATGAAGATTGAGGGAAGTAATGGCCCATCTTCCTCTTTTTCTAACAGTTCTCTTAGAAACAACCAATGTCTCAAGAAAACTAAATGAATACCTCACAGGAGCAGTGACACAAGATACAAGGACCTCGGCAGGCCCATCTCTTACCATCAGCGCATGGAGGACTAAGTTCCCAACAAATGAACCCTTGGCAAGCATAGTACATGCCAAGCAGAACAAACTGCCCTATGCAGAGAGAATTTTCACTAAACATATATATGGTAGCCAGGCGTGGTGGCTCACACTTGTAATCCCAGCACTTGGGAGGCAGAGGCAGGTGGATTGCTGAGTTCAAGGCTTTCCTGGACTACATAGTGAGCTCAGAGCCAGCCTGAACTGCAAAGCAAGACCCTGTCTCAAAAAAAATCATATATATGGTAACATATTGGAAAAAATCCAAAGGTAACATGTTCAAACATATCTGTCAGAACAATTCTGACAATACAAACATCTTCGTTAATTAACTGAGACTTTGAATATCAGTCATTCTATTCATAGACTCACTGTTATTATTACAAAAGAAAAGAATAAATTTGTATGGAGCTAGTTACAGTATGGGATCAGTATGAGGATGACTATTACTTTCTGTTTAACACAAAAAGACACCTATGATCTTCCGCTCTTTAGGAAGAAATGTTCACAAATATTACAAGTAACTAAACTTCAAGAAGCAGGATTGGTAAGTATTGGACATGAATTAGTTCTGCTTCATCCTTTGAGCTATCTCTCAAACTAAATTGCATTCATCAGCGAACACTTCTCTGACCTCTCCAAACACAGAAAGGCCCTTGCTGGATATTCCCAGAGCATCTTGTACTTGCAAGTGTGAAACATTCATCACACTTGTAATTGCTTGTCCAGTGTGTCTCTTTCTTACCAAATTATCTACATGAAGCTGCAAACAACACTAATTTATGTTTGCATCCTGAATATAGGATCTGGCAGAAAGTAGGGTGTTGTATAACTTTTTATCTGTACAACCGAAGTTGAATGCTTAATGGTCTTCAAAATACGTATTAAAACATAGACATATCTGCCAACCAGGCAATGTCTCAGTACAAGGCAATCTTCATGATGTGGCCCAGGTTCCAGAAAAGGGTCTCATGCCTCATAAGCACTTGAGATATTTTGAGAATGAATGAATAAGGAAGTGAACAAGGGATATGTGAAAAATATGGTTAATATTAGAAAAAGTAATCTTAGGGTCTGAAAAAAAAAGAAATGATGAGTCATTGTTTAGGTAAAATTTTTTCCTTCTCCTAGCAATACCAAGCCTATTTTTACACATAATATGTAGATTAAGAGCATAGGTTTAGGTATTTCATATAGCTCTTATAACACTCCCCTAAGAGATCACCTTTTCATATTCCATATAGGAATAAGGTCAAGTGATGGCTACTGACATTTGCTGCTCCATTTGGTCCCATCATGCCAACCAAATTTGAACATTTCCCTTAAATTACTTGTGGATTTGCCTGTCTGCTCCTTTTGTAAAATTATAAATTTCTTTGGTGTGACCACTACTTACTTGGCTTACCATATTTTTATTTTGTTTACAACTTTGGTGTTTGTGTATTGTCAAGCCTGTGACCGGAGCACACAGGGCAAAGATTTTTATACTAATTGTGTTTATTCTAACTTCACCACTATATTCTGCTGCATCACTATATTATTACTATCATTTTCATCATCTTCATTGATGGCCATTAGGTTTCTTGAGCTCAAACATGAAAATCATTGTATAGTGTATAGGGTTAAAACACCACTTACATATATGACACCTACACCAACTCTGTGTGGCTACAGTATTAATCTCTATCATGCTACTCATCATACTCACTAGTATTTATTCAGTGTCACAGTGTGACAGATCATGCACTGTTAAAGACTCTACTCATTTTATTCATTTCTTTACAGATGGAACAAACGAGGCCTAACAGCAACACAACTCTCCAAGAGTCCCACAGCTAGCGAATGGCAGAGATGGAAATTTTTTAAAAAACAAACAAACAAAAAATAAACAAACTAGGGAGGCACACTCCATGGTACGCCTGTGTGGGTCCTGGAGGGATGACCTTGGACTCTGTACCAGCCATCTTACCTCTTCCTGGCTCTGTTCCCCTGTTCCGATGTGTGGGATCCATAAATGAAGCATCTTTGCTCTACCTTGCATTCCACCATAGTGGTCTTGCCTTATACCCAGGTGACAGTGGATGGAATCCTTTAAAATATTATACATCAATGGAAATCCTGACAAACACAATGTGCATAATGTACAATTTGACATTTTGATGGAGTTATATACTCATGGCACCACCGCTAGCATTTATTGAACTTACCCCTTTCCTATAGTATCATCCTGCCTCTTTTTTTTTTTTTTTTTTTTTTTTTTTTGAGACAGGGTCTCACTTTGTTTTTCAGGCTGGCTCTGAGCTCATTATGTAGCCCAGGCAAGCTTTAAACTCAGCAATCCTCCTGTCTCTGCCTCCCGAGTGCTGGGATTACAGGCATGAGCACCATGCCCGGCTCATCCTGCCTCTTTTTAATCTCTCCTCACTACTCCCTTCACTCATCTCCAGGCAACCACTGATCTGCTTCCTATCATTATTAATGAATCCACATTTTCTTTGACTTAGTGTGATTATCTTGAGATTCTTCAAAGTTGTACATACCAGTAACTCATTCCTGCTCATCATTAATTAGTGTTCAAATTCATAGATATACCACTATTGTCTATGTATTTATAACAAATCTAAGGAAACTCCAAAAGACTTAGTCAGTGGTCATGATGGACTGCAAACTATAGGCTACCAGTAGCAAACATAAAATTAAAAGCCTCTAAGGTGACTAAGCCAACTCACGGAGATGAATCATCTCTCTGGTATAATTCACTTGTGTACTTGCCAAGCATACAGTTTGGGATATTTGTCTTTGTCTTTGTCTTCGTCTTGTTTAGGGAAAGGGTCAGAGGTCCTGGCTAGAAAATGGGCAGGAACAATATCTTCAAAGTAAGCTCAAAGACAATTCTCAAGCAAAGTGAAGAAAAATTCAAAATAATATGCCGATATGCTCATATATATTTAGATTTCCTGTAAACAAAGCTAAACAAAATGAACTAGAGCCTTTAACTCTTGAGATAAAAGAAGTTTCTGGGAAAGAACAAGCATATTATTCCCAGCACTGTATGGGCCACTGTTTAACGAACACACATCACACTGTTGACCATAGACATTAGAAACACACTCATGCTGAGCTTTGCCATTCCCTGTGGCAAGAGCAAAGGCATATAATGACATTGCCAATGCAATTAAAGAAGTTAATAGGAAGGAAGCTGGACAGGATGAATTAGGCTTCACCACATCTGAATACTCTGAAAAGTAGTATCAGTGTCTTAATTTTTTTTTTATTTTTCATTAGTACATATTTGTCATAAAATTGATCACATTCATCATCGTGAATTTGTGCCTATGCATAATATATCTTAATTCTTTTTTCCCATTCTTTTCCCGTTAACCTTCTTCCGATTCTTGTTTATGAAATCTTTTTTTAAATTTTTTCTTTCCACTCTATTTTTTCTTTTCTCTTCCTTATTTCACCCATCCTTGTTTCTCTTCACATTTGAACATTGTCTTCCTACTTCTCAGTATCCATCCTCCATGATGCTCCTCATTTACCCTTTACTTAAATGAGGAACATTACACAAGAGAAACAATGTGATATTTAAACATCTGTATCCAATTTATTTCTCTTACAATTATATATTACTGAATATTATTCTGCCTAAAAGGTATAAACTTCAGTCATTTGCAGAAAAATGGATGCACATTAGTGCTTTTCATAGAACTATTTTCATATTTTAAAAGTATTTCATATTTTAAAAGTAATAAATCCACTGTGAAAATATGCATATTCTATGCATAAAACTATCATGCATAATCTTAATTGAAATATAAAATAAAACCTTTGAATTGCAACATCCATAAAGGGTCAATGACAAGAAGCTGACTAATAAGCTGATGATTACCAAAAAGTGAAAAGAGATAAATGAAACTATTTGTAATACATAACCTTAAATGCAAGCTCTCTACAAAGTAGCTCATATAATGTGCTTGTTTGTATGTGTATAAATGTACATGCAATTACAGGTAGGTAATTCTTATATCATTTTTATCACACTATTTCCCCCACCACATCATGACTAGTATAAAATTATTATGAGGCTTAGCAACAGATTTCACCCTAGACTTATCTCTCCCTTATATCCCGATGACGTTTAGTTTTCAATCTGCTTTTTTGCCTTTGAGTTTGAACTTATTTTACTTTTTTTAAAAAAAATCTCACTTTCTTGGAAGGGTTTCAACCTACTTGGGAATGTTGTTTTTTGCAGGAAGCATGTGTGTGTAGACAGTTGTGGGCTGGAAGAAGGGGTTCATTACAGGCATCAGAAGAAATGAAAGAGGGTGACTCAGCACTGGTACCAACTGCATGTGATCACCTGAGTATTTGCCTATAGGGTTCTAGGAAAGAATGCTTGAAAGCACAGATGTTTTCTTTTTCCATAGTTATATTTCACTCAAGTTCCCCTTGTGCCTGATACATACAGTGGATCTAATTGCACTTTCAGGACTCAAAGGCTACTAGAAGACATGGATTGCTCAGGCCTCAATTTGCATCCGTGCTCTGTCTCATACATTTCTTCAGTTTTCTCTAACTCCCCTCAAAACAAATCCGTGATGAATTTCAGATCACTCAAAGTGTTTGGTACGTTGTTTGTGTCAGGAGATATATTTGGTTTCTACTTGCCATTTTCTTTCAGTATATCTTTCTAACTTAGGCAGAAGTTTTTTTTTTTTTTTAATGTTCTGGATTACTGGCTTTATAATTAGCATTCGCTTGACAGTGGAACATTCTATAACACTATTTTCAACAGTCAGTTACCTGATATCTTCTCATCTGTAGGTTAAAAAAAATAAGAAGCTGGTTCTTCTGGTGTTAATAACTAAAATTTCAATATATTCTCACAGGATATAGGAGTATTGGTCTCCCTGAGAAAGATCAAACTAATTTAAGAACTTCCCACATATTGAGAACAGCATACAAAAATCTACCAGCTTCTTTTTGAAGTAAGATAGGATCTTCTACTTCTGTGCATGCAATGAATGCCAATTAAAACATTATATCCCTTGAGGACATTAATATGAAGCAAAAGAAAATGACTGCTGGGAAGGTCAAAACCGACTTGGCAAAAGAAAAGTAGTATTCAATAAAGAATAACCTACATTATCTTCTACAACAAACTGTCAACTTCCTAAAAATTATTACATAAATATGGATAATGATAGTAGGGCACTTTTCTAACAATCCTTTAAGATTCTATAGTAGCCAATTTCTGAATCTGAAAAAAAAGTGTTTTGGAAAATAAACTCTGTTTCCTTTTCTTACTGGACAGTGAATCCATGTATTTTGGTTCCAGAGGAAGGGGGAGGGGAGAGCAAATGATGAAAGGGGAAAAGTGTTGTTATTACCCAAGGTAGGATTAGTTCACACTCTGCTTCAGACTTTTCAATTGGCATTTGTGATACAAATTATACAGGCCTATATTCAGTCTACCTCAAAATAATTGCAAATTTATACAGTCCATGATAGCATTATTTATTTTTTAGAAACTCCACATCAGCACATGATCTTTCAGAAAGTGACCACATATACTTAGGCAATCAGTTCTTTGTTACTATAGCTGAGAACATGGGTGGGCTTTTTTTTTTTTTTTTTGGTGAGCACAAGCAAGCAGAAAAATGAGCACCTCAGATTGCTTCTGTTTGTTCCAGCCTCTAATCCCTAGGGCTGTGTTCTTTTGGCTGTACATACCTGTTGATCAAGCTGCTTAACTATAATTATTCCAGACAGCTTTTTGGCTCACAGTGTTATTTCATAAGCTTCATAAATCATACAAATTATTACCGCAATAGAAAACTATAATTACCCACAAACCCTGACATGCCAAAATGTGTATTAATTAGATAAGGTAATAAATACTTTACTACACGTAGCTATAATCATTACTTCAAAAAGCGACATATATACATATGCCATCTTGATATTCTGAAGCAAGTGATTCAATATAATGTTTAATTCATAAGAGAATTGTTATCTAATTTGATTAGTTGGTGCCTTTGTGAGATGTTTCAAATACATAAAAAGATCTGCCATTGTTAAGTTTCAAATTTAGTGCGATGATCAAATGGGATCCAAACTATAATTTGCAGAGGGATTTCTTATTGGAGTAGTATATAAAAGTGTATGTTTCTTCATACTAAATTTGGATTAAGAGAGGAAGTCTTAAGTATGACTTCACATTTGCAGTTTTGCTCATTTCATTTCTATAATAGTTTTAAATAATTTATTCATTATTTAAGGAATGAGGAAAACCTCTATTTGGTGAAATATTTCTATCTGGTAGAAATAATCATGATACTTCTAGATATGTAATAGTTTCTATGCAGTAAGCAAGCCTGAAATTTCAAAGAAGAAATCAACTTAAAAATTTTTGATGTAGCCAGGCCTGGTGGCTCACGCCTGTAATCCCAGCACTCGGGAGGCAGAGGCAGGAGGATTGCTGAGTTCAAGGCTTGCCTGGGCTACATAATGAGCTCAGGGCCAGCCTGAACTACAAAGCGAGACCCTATCTCAAAAAAAAATTGATGTACCAAGAATATATTTAACTAAAGTGTTGGCAGGTAAGTATTCTGTGTATAATACAAACCATGAAAATTTACAGTGAATATCACAATTCATAGTGAATATCATAAACTTTATTATGGTAAAAGATACATTGCCATTAATCCCCTCAAGTGATCAGCCCTGGCTCCAAACCCACTTATCTGATCATTCTTTCCATTTGCTGAAGCAGTTCTGGAAGTTTGCTTTTCTCAGTGCCATTATGAGGTGTAGCCTGAAATATATGGTGAATGTTGCCACTGCGTGCTGTATAACAGCATTGAAAAGTTCTGGCTTTTCCACAAAATGAAAATGACCACCACAGATGAATGTTGAAGTTGCTTCGGGACATCAAGCTAGCACCAACAGTAAAACTGAAGAAATTCCCAGAAAAGGACTTCCTTAAAAAGTGGCAAAATGGTGGGTTGAGTATGTTCAACATGAAGAGGGATATTTTGAGGGAAATTAAGGGCATTGTGCCTTTTACTAATACATTTTCTTTAAAACTAAACATAGT
>PVIC010026781.1:10118-24408 GCA_004025085.1 Thryonomys swinderianus
AAAAAAAAAAAAAAAAAAACTAAACATAGTTTTCAATCACACCTGCAACATTGTTTTAACATGTTTTGAAACAGAAGAGTCTTCAGAACTGTAGAATGAATAGAAGATTATAATTACATCCAAGTTTCTACTACAGTAATGCCTTGGTTCACCAACACACTTGTTTGAAAACAGTTCAATTCACAAGCAAACATTCAGCAAAATTTTGCTTCCCTTTGAAAAGTCCAAACTCAGTGACAAACATGACTATAACCATCTACCTCATACAAACACAAACATGGCCATCTTCCCAAAACTGTGAAACAAATTAAGTTCATAAACAGTGGTATCAATGTATTTTACTATATAGAAAATATTCCACTGAGACTTAACATAACATGTTCTATTTCAACTCAATCACTTCACAAGTACAGCAAAATATTAGCAAAAATATATCTAGCTTTTATTACAAATATTATGTAGAGCAATATCTATTTTTATGTGAACTGATACATTTAACTCATTACAAAAGTTAACTATTGATTGATTAATAAAAAATCACTAACAAATAATTGGCTGTGGGGAGAGAGGAACACTTCTCCACTGTTGGTGGGATTGCAGACTTGTGCAACCATTGTGGAGATCCGTGTGGAGATTTCTCAGAAAACTAGGAATAGGGATCCCTGCTATCCCTCTGCTAGGAATATAACCAAAAGAATTTTAAAAATCACATTGGAAAGACAGATGTACACCCTTATTCATAGCAGCTCAGTTCATGATAGCTCAATCTTGGAAACAACCCAAATGCCCATCAACTTGAGAGTGGATAAAGAAGATATTTTTTCTATATGTATATAAAATGGAGTATTACTCTACCATAAAGAATGACAAGATCCATTTAGGTGCAAATGGAGACACATGGAGGATATACTAATAAGTGAAATCAATAGATCACAGATAGGCAAATTGCAGATCTTCTGTTTGACCTGAACACCTGTAGAGGCAAATGAGCTCTAGAAAATATGACAGCTTTTATAGAGTGGGAAATTTCCATAGGAAATTTGGTGTGGGAATGTAATGAGGGGAAGGAATAAATATGCTACAGAAAGAAAATAAAAGAGTATGTATAAAGGGGGTGGGGAGGTGTGGGTGGATAGGGATATGGGTAAAAATGAGAATTAACTTGTGTCATATACTGGTACAAATTCCCCAATGTTATACGTGATTTTGACATGTATATAAATTGTACCAATAAAGAATTCAATTAAAAAAGAAATGAAATAAAAGCTTTCTATATATTCCTGTTTAAATGATTATCTCCATGAGTCCCTTAAAAATGAATTCAAAGACAACTCAGTTATCTGTCTTCATTCTCTCTATATTGGAAAATTATTCAGGAGTGTTGTATGAAAGGGAAATCTTTTCGACTGTCATATATGCCCCCAAATAATTTAAAAGTCATTTTCATGGAGAAAGTTACAACTGAATATCTGTGGAAAAATTTGTCTGTGCCTATTTTACTTTTTGCTGCTGAGTGTAACATATGTCAGATATCCAGTAAACATGGACAATATCAATGACAGTGAGCAAACAAAAGTCATCCTGGAGGTGAGGAGTTGATTAAATTGTATTATTCTTTAATGATTCTACCATTATGTAAGGATAACTGAGGAAATACAGGGAACTCAAAGATGCTTCTAATTCAAAATACTACTGAAAAGTACTAGAGATATTACAGAAAATTAAGCACCATTTAAATTAATTTTTTCCTGTAAATATTCAGATTCTAGCTGACATCATGGGGATTATTGCATTATAAGCTCATTAGCAGGTCACAGAAAAGGCAAGATATTAGTAAAAAAAGAATCAAAACTATTGATTTAGCTCAGTGTTTCTGGCTTCTGCCTCGCAAGTACAAGGTCCCTGGTTCAATCCCTGGTAACCACCTACAACAATACTGGGCATGATAACTCACACCCACCAGCAATCAGCACCACATATCACAGTGCCAGGTGTGGTGGCTTACATCTGTAATCACAGCACCTGGAAGGCAGAGGCAGGAGGATTGCTGAATTTGGCTTGCCTGGGCTACATAGTGAGCTCAGGGCCAGCCTGAACTAAAAAGTGAGACTCTGTCTTAAAAAAAAAAAAAAAATCTTGTCAATATTTTATATCCAACATATGCCAAAATATTGCATATATCTAAAGCAAATTGTCAAGTTTGTGGTTCCAAAATGTGGGGATTTAAGAATAATAATGTATGAAATAATTCAAAGATAAGATTTTTGTTTAGAACCTCATGTGGTAATTAGCATGCTGTCTGTACTAAGCAGGCATAATCTATAAAGAGATCCTTAAGGAAAAAAAAAACTTTCTGGTCATAAATCAAGTTTAATTATCCACAACAATCTTCTTACTGAAAATAGAAGCAATGCTGAATTTCATATTTGTTTTTCTCAGAAGTATCCTACAGCCACAGAATTATAAAGTCACAAGGAGGGCCAGAGATTTACCTCAGTGGTTCCAGCACCTGCCTAGCAAGCACAAGGTCCCTGGTTCAATCCCCGGTAACCACATACAGCAATACTGGGTGTGGTGACTCATGCCCACCAGCAATCAGTACTGCATTTCACAGTGCCAGGCGTGGTGGCTCATGCCTGTAATCCCAGCACTCGGGAGGCAGAGGCAAGAGGATTGCTGAGTTCGAGGCTCGCCTGAGTTACATAGTGAGCCTAGGGCCAGTCTGAATTACAAAGCAAGACCCTGTCTCAAAAAAATAAAGTCACAAGGACCGTATCATCAAGCCATGAGCCTGAGGAAAACAGAGCAAGCATCAGTCTGGGTTTGTGTTAATATAAGAAACTGAACATCAGAGTAAGAGAGATCTAATCACAGCTCTTAATTTATCCAAAATTTGAGGATAATAGCATTTACAGAGATTAATGGAGAATTTAGAGATACTAGTAAAAACTGTCAAATATAAGAAGCAAAAGAAATAGTGGGCCTCTCAATACATTTGTGTTTGAAAGTGGTCTGGGCATTGGCTGTAATTTGGTTTTATAATTGATGAATATCAATGTTACAAGCTTCATGGAGAAACCAAGAACTGTTACAAATAGAGCTAGGTGTGGTGAGTGATGCTTATAAACCCAGCACTCAGGAGGCAGAGGCAGGAGGACTGTAGAGTTTGAAGCTTGCCTGGGCTACATAGTGAGCTCAGAACCAGCCTGAACTACAAAGCAAGGTCCTGTCAAAAAAAAAAAAAGAAAGAAAGAAAGAAAAGAAAAAGAAAACCTGTAACAAATAGAATTTAAAAATCTAAAACTCCCCAAACCTCATCTTAATATACTGAGTCCTGAGCACTGAATGTGTATTAGTTGAAAATCAAATATGCATAGTATAAAACACTAAGTGAGCAAGTAGTTAGAACACAAGGGGAAAATAGTTCTACTTAAAATAGGTTATGTATTAGGAGTCTGTGTTATTCTACCTCACAGTTCTTAAATTATTAAGACAAATTTCACGTTTAAATTAGGCCATTATTTATTGCATCATCATTTTTATTCAGTATATCCCTCACACTTACAAAAATACGTGCTACACAGAAGATGCTCAGAATTTTGAGAATTAATGACTGACCATAAAACAGATGAGTGAAATGAAAGCCTCAGACAACACTGCCTACTTATAAACCTTTAGAAACTCTAAAATTCTATCAGAGGACATACAAAAAAGAGTACTATAATTATTTACTTTCCATCTGATAATGACTGGTACTGTAGTTCTTTATGTTCTTATGATAACACTAAATGATTATCTATTTCCTAATGGTAACTGGTAATTGCTGAAATGACTAATAATTTTTGGATATTTACTAATGTGTCTTTTGAGTTAAAAGCGGCGAGAGATGAAAATTTAAAAAGAACAAGAGACATAAGTTGTCATTCCATTTTAAGTGAACTGAAAGGTTTACGGTGAGGAACAGTTGGATGCAATTTCAGTACGCAAGGATTTTGTGGGGAGATTAGATCAGTTACAAATTGCTAAATCTGATTGCTTAGATAAAAGTTTTACCAGAGGCTTTAAAAGGAGTAGAACATGTTTTGGAGAGAAGCAAGTGCCTTCTGGAGAATGTATGTAGTCTATATTTTGCAAAGAAAATTAATTGTGGAAAGATTGTGTAACTAGATTCCCAATAATTATGAAATGAGTATATTTTCAGGTAGAATAGGCAAATCATCTTTATATGTGTGTACACACAGATGCATAAATGTAGATAAACAGATGAGTTCACCCATTCTTCTTTTCTAAATATCTATATCATGGTAAATCACTAGCATAGAAAGTAGCCAAGTGATTCAGTAGAGCCAATAGTTTTGTTTTTTTTTTTTTTTTCTTCTCAGCTGAGAATAATAGCTTTCTGAGTTCTCCTGTCCTTCAATGTTTGTGTTGAGGTATTTACTATAATTCTTATGTCTTGACTTTTATAAATGACTTACTGCTTTCCTTTAATAGCTTGTAAGATTCTGTCCTTGAGTTGGTTTTCTGGGATTTTGACTATGATATGTTGTGTACAATTTCTTTTCTGATCATGGCTATTTGGAGTTTATATACTTCAGTTACCCATATGTTAAATTTCCCTCCAAGATTTGGATGCTTTTTACTATAGCTTCCATAGTCAGAATTTTTTTGCTATTCATTCTATCTCCTGAATTTCAGTAATTCAAATAATTTTACGTTAGTCTTCTTTTCAACATCTAGCAGCTGTTGGATCCATGTTGAATCTTTCATTGCTTTTAAGATATCATTAAGCATATGGTAACCTGCATGAGCTCTGGCTTTTAGTTTGGACATTCTGTGAAGTTGATCACTTCTGCTGCCCAGTCAATACAATTTTTTTTGTTTGTTTGTTTTTTGGAGATTTTTTTGTTTTTTGTTCTTTGTTGTTGTTAGTTTGTTTGTTTGTTTTTTGAGACAGGGCCTCGCTTTGCAGTTCAGGCTGGCCCTGAGCTTACTGTGGTACCCAGGCAAGCCTCGAACTCAGCAATCCTCCTGTCCCTGCCTCATGAGGGCTAGGATTACAGGTGTGAGCCACCACACCCGGCAATACAATTATTTACCTCCTCAAATTTTGATCTGTACCTTACTCTGGACTTGTAATATTTTCCTAAACTGGTGATTTAGGTTTTAGGTTATTTTGTCTATTTCACCTAGTTTTTATTAGTGTCTTCTGTAATTTCATAGATTATTTTGTGTATTAATCCATTATCAGTTTATTTATATCATCTTTGAGCACATCAAACACATTATTTTTCTGTTTTGGTTTTTGCTATCGATGCTTTAGCTCCTCTTTTGTCACATGATAAAATTCAGCTGTTTGGCATTGAACCCTTTCTCCACCAATGCCCCACAGATCACATTTTAAGCAACCAGGACTGTCTGGAGGCATTTTGTTGTTTATTTTCTCATATTTCTGTCAAATATTTGTGTTTTGTTTTGTTTTGTTTTGTTTTTGTGCTGAGAGTTGAGACTCAAAGTGAGAAATCTTTGTTGCTAGCACAGAGCCCTCTTTAGTGGCTGCTTTTCAGTGATGCACTCTGAATGGTACTCACTCCATGTTTTTAGAAGTGATGTTATGCTCCTCACCTGATTCAGAGTTCAGAAACAAAAACAAAATTCTGCAAACATATCTGTTTGCAAAATAAATTTTATACAAACAAAAGTGTTTGTGAACCAAGGTATCACAGTGTAAGACTTGCCTCTGTCTAAGAGCCAACCACCTCCATTGATTCAGGAAAGAGAGGACACAGAATCATTGGGACAGTACCCTATTTTCTAGAAGGGAATCACGGTAATGTTTGTGACTTGATGAAAGACCAAAATTGAGATAGAGCAAAAACCAATTAATAGTGACAATTATATCACCACTGAAGATAGCACTGGAATTCAGAATAGTAGTGTCAAAGACAAGAACCAGTAAAAACTACCAACATCCTTAAAACTAACAATAACACAGACAAAGGCAAAGCAGATATTGTCAAATGGTAAGTGCCTTCTAAATACCACATCTATATAGCCATTAACAATAGTAAAGAAATCAATAGTAACAGTATAGAGTCCACTAAATATCTAAACATTGATAAAGTTTAATAGTACTAACAAAAAAAGGGATTGGAAAAGGAAAAATGAAAGAAGTCAAATTTTAAAAATAAAGAGAAAGAAGAAAGAAAAATAATATGAAGTATAGGATCCAAAGGTAAGCAAAAAAAAAAATGGAAGTAGATAAAAAATCAAATAATAACAAGGAGGAAAAAAAGCAAAAGAAATGAAAAAGAAAAACTGCAATCTATAAAAGCCAATGAAGAAAAAGAGAAACAAGTTCTGAAAATTCCTCTGTGTTTAATGAGTATTTTTTTTCCACAGCCTGTAGTAAGGATATCTACACCTATGGGGAGAGGTGGTGAGTCATCTTCAAGCCTGATTTTTTTCCTCCGACTCACTTCTTTTGGGAAGAATGAATGCTGACTCTTATCCTGCCTTTCCTGCTGGAGTATGGTTGATCAATGATATCTGTCTCAGGAGCGTCTTCTCTCCTGGCTGCTATCCTCTGTGTTTCTTTGTACGACCCAAGTTATTGTTTTCTCTTCCCCATGTATTAGCCTGTAGCTTTGCCTGTGTGCCACCTGTTACCCTACCCCAGAGAACTGCTTGTCCAGACACCCTAGGCTTTTGGAAGCCATCCAAGTCAATGCATTTCCCTGAAGAAGTAGGCAAGTGAGGAAAGCCAACAGATCACTAGGCCCTATGCTAGAGGTAGACAGTGGGATAGGGAGCATGGAAGTTTAAAGAGTCTGCTAGACTCAGTCCCAGTACTGGAAGGCCCATCCCCTCTGAAAGTGCCTTGTGACTGGCCAGTCTTCTCAACTTGGAGGGCATGGCCCTTATCTCTCCCAGCCTGCTCCCATATTTTGCAGGTGTTCCGGGCTAGCCCGTGTCTTCCCTGTGACTCTCTTAGGCCCTTTCCCACCCAGTGACCTGGATAAGGTGACCCCAGGAACCCTCAAGTGTCATTGCTTTGCTGCTTCTGATTCCCAGAGTTGCTCAGTCTTAAACAATTAACCACACCCCAAAGGTAATCACTCTTGAGTACACTGGGTGCTGCTGAGTACACTGGGTGCTGCCGTCTGTGCCTCCCCACTTCCGCCTGCTGTGTGGAAGGAATCACTCTCAGAATGAAACATCATGGTGTTTTTCCAAGTTCCAAAAACTGTGGGCTCTTTTTGGGGACAATGATATTGGTCCTGTCCATTTTTTCCACCTGGGGCTGCCAGCCTCTTCCTGGTGTACCTTATATTTCCAGAAACAGATCCTTCCTCCCTGCGAGCTGGGGTTACCATTCAAGTCTGCTTCCTTCTATTCCTATCGTCGTCTTCACGTCCTCTAGCTTCTCTGTTATGTCTAGGTTTCCTGTCAGCTTTTTTCTCATTCTCAAGGCTTTTCTTCCTTTCCTCTTTGTTTACTTCTTCTTTTCCAGAAAGCACGAGTCCAGGTCCTAGAGATACTGTGAAATACTGCTGAATTCTATGTTGCCACCTTCCTTCTTCCCACATAGTATATTAAATCTCTAGGAGAGACACAGAGTCTGAAGATCCAGGCCAATACCTAAAGTCAGATTTGTCACTTATAGCCTAGTATGCAGACAATGCGTACTCATACCGTCTCTACGCATGCTGTCATAGTCAATGTAATAGTGAAAATTTTAGATATTCATAAATAAAAAGAATGAGAATGTCATATTTGGAAAAAAATAAAGGCATTTTCTGTGTCTTTCAACTTGTTTGAGTCCAAGAGAAAGAATATTAAATGAAACATCTATCCATATCCCTTAGTGAGACATTAGGAGTTAATGGCAGCAGTAATACTGAGGGTGACATGTGAAACTGACTATAGATTTTCCCAAGGGCTTTTCCTTTCTATTCTTCACTTTTTAAGGTCATTAAAGGTTAAAACTAGGGAGGAGGGGTGCAGGAGATTTAGCCCAGTGGTTCCAGTGCCTGCCTAGCAAGTGCAAGGTCCTGAGTTCATCATCAGTGACCACATACAACAATAACTGGTGTGGTGACTCATGCCCACCAGCAATCAGTACCACACATCACTATGCAGGGTGTTGTGGCTCACTCCTGTCATCCCAGCACTTGGGAGGCAGAGGCAGGAGGACTGTCGAGTTTAAGGTTTCCCTGGGCTATATAGTGAGCTCAGGGCCAGCCTGAATTACATAGCAAGACCCTGTTTTAAAAACAAAAACAAAACAAAAGAACAATAACAACAACAAAAACTAGGGAGGAGGGAATGTTTAATTCTAGATGACCTATTTAATTTTTGTTTGAATTATCTGGTCATTATGCATGATTTTTTTTTTTGAGACAGGGTCTTGCTTTGTAGTTCAGGCTGGCTCTGAGCTCACTATGTAGTCCAGGCAAGCCTCGAACTCAGCAATCCTCCTGTCTCTGCCTCCTGAGTGCTGGGATGACAGGCGTGAGCCACCACACCTGGCTATGCATGATTTTTTAAAAATAAAAATTCTTTTTTTTCAAACTAAGGTATAATAATACTGTTTCAGTTTGGGTTTTCCACAAAATGTCATCAGAAAATCAAGGGGACTTGTTTATTTAAGTTATCAGCTCATTCCATAGATGGTTGATATCAGCTGTGGAAAAACAGAAAATCTGTAGAATTGGTTTATTATGTATGTGGTACTGATAAATTGTCCGAGGTGACAATTCTATATTTGTTTTTATAGAAGTAAGTAAATCTTCTGCAGATGCCCTAAGACTCTTGTGGAAAGTCCTGACAGCAGTCACTAGACTAGGGATTAAAGGTTTTTTTGTTGTTTTATTTTGTTTTGCTGCTTCCATTTTGAGTTTCTCTAAGCATATGCTACTTTCCTATTTCTGCTACACTGGGATTATTGGGCATAACATATAAACATGAAAAATTAGAACTCAAATTGCCAAGAAGTTAAGATAAATTCATTGAGATCAAGTATGGCAAGACCTGGGAGGAAGTCAGGAGTCCCCAAAAGCAAACAGAAGTCAAAATCAGCCACAGATGTACATCATGTAAATGAGCCAAAAGCATTTCTCCTTTAGCCAGGAAGCTTACATTGTACTTCTGGATCAGGCAAGAACCAACTGCAAGAATTGATCTTCATTCAAGTATGATCAATGCCACTGAGAGACTCTAAGAAAACAGATTGTATTTGAGTAAAGAATTCAGGTATATATCTAAGTCAGAGCATGACTGTGAGTCTCAGCTATAGAATGTTATAGAAAAAGTGATCAGAAACTAATCTGTTCTTGACTTATTTAATTTATTGTTCCATTATATATACACATCACAATTACACTCAACATTGAGAATTTATACTAGTATATATGACTTAATTCTCATTTTCTCCTTCCCCTACCCACCCTACAACCCCCACCCCTATATACACAAGCTTTGTTTCCTTTTTGTAACCATCCTTTTTTTCTTCCCCCTCATTACTTACACCTAAACACGATTCCGCTTTGAATATGTACTATTTCACAATATCTATAGTGCATTGTAGAACTCATTTACAACTTCAGTTTCTCATGCCAGAGAAAAGATATAATATTTACAGATCTGTGACCTATTTATTTCATTTATGAGTATGTCCTTAAGGTATGTACATCCATTTGGATATAAATGACTCAATCTCATCATTCTTTATGGCAAAGCAATGTTTCATTTTACAAGAAAAAACACATCTTCTTTATACAGTCTAGAGTTGATGGGCATTTGGGTTGTTCCTAAGATTTAGCTATCACGAACTGAGCTGCTATAAAAATGGGTGCACATATATCACTGTGATATGAATCTTGCAATTCTTTTGTGTAATCCCTGGCAGGGGAAGAGCAGGGTCAAATGGGACCTCTAATCATAATTTTCTGAGGAATCTCCACACTGATCTCCACAGTGGTTACACCAGTGTACATCCCACCAACAGTGAAGACGAGTTCCATTAGCCAGCATTTGTTGCTGGCTAATTTTGAAATAGCAGCCATTCTTTGTTGAGTGAGATCAATTCTAGGAAACAAAGACATGGCAGGGATATCATTAGCCCCAATTTGAAGTTTTACTGGAAACCCCATGTGATAAAAACAGAATGGTGCTGGCAAAGAAACGGACCTGAGGACTAATGAAACAAACTAGAAGATCCAGAAACAACTCCAGACACAATGAACCACCTCATCTTTGACAAAGGAACCAAACATCCTCAATGGAAGAAAGATAGTTACTTTAACAATTGGTGCTGGAAAAACTGGACTTCAACTTGCCAAAGACTGAAGCTAGATCTATATCTTTCACCATGTACTAAACTAAAATGAAAGTGGATTAGAGACCTAAATATTAAAACAGAAACTCTAAATCTGATGCAAAACAGGTTAGGTAAAACTCTTGGAGACACTGGCTTAGGGAAAGCCTTTATGAACAAAACCTCTATAGCATGAGAACTAGCAAAAGAAATCAACAAATGGGATCTCATCTTATTAAAATGTTTCTGCACAGCAAAAGAAACCATCAGCAGAGCGAAGAGGCAACCAACACTATGGGAAAAAAATCTTTACCAGCTGTTCCTCAAACAAAGGGCTACTATCTAGAATATATGAAGGGTTTTTTTTTTTAAATCATCTCTGTCCCAATTTAAAGACCCAATTCAAAAAGGGCATCTGAATTGAACAGAAACTTTTCAGAGGAAGATGAGAAAGCAGCTAAAAAGTATATGCAGAAATGCTTATCATCACTGTTCACTCTCAAGAGATGCACAAACTAATCTTAACTATGTATGGAGTTATATCTATGGGGCTGGAGAATTGTTTTTCAAGGCATATTGGACAGCTACCTCTCCCATTACATTTTGAGGATATTCTAGAATTGGTCTGCTATGTTCTTTATGTATCTTCTCTGGAAATGAGTGAAACTCATTTAGAAAATCTCCAGTGCCTCTGCATGTGGGGAGACGTTCTTCACTGGGACTTAGGGCCTGAGCTGAGCTAGTCTCCGTGGGGAGTCCTGTTGCCAGTTTCACTCTTTCAGTCTTAATACCCTTTCCAATCTATTCGCAAATAGGAAAAGTTGGACTTCTGCAAAATCAGCAGGAAAGTCACACCTAAGGGTGAAGCAAATTGAAATTAAGATTGTGAAATAGATGCCTTGAGCATCAATCAGAAATATTTTTAAAGAGAAAGTGTAAGGAAGATTGCAGGTAAAAGAATACTTTATGTGTGCCAGACTCCTTTGGCGGCAGCTGTTACATGTTCTGAAAATCAGGTCGTGGGGGTTGACAGTGGTGTCTCATGTAGAATGAGATTCAGGGGATGGAGTGCTCCAGAAACAGGGAGGCTATTTGTAGATGTAGTCAGGGCCAAATTTGATCTGCATTTTATGCACTACTTTTTATCCGAGAGCTTAAATATGTACCATAATAATTATCTCTCTTTTCACTCGATGTCTTTGTGAAGCTAATTAAGACCCCATATCATTATATTGGCTTTAAAGAAAGAGGGATTCATTCTCAGGGATTTTGTAATTTATGCACACTTGCACAATCAGTCTACAGGCAACCAAACCCAGCAGGCTCACAGTTTAGTACATCAGCTATGGAAAAAAGATCTCAGAGACAGGAGGATTGTTGAGTTGGAGGCTTGCCTGGGCTACATAGTGAGCTCAGGGCCAGCCTGAACTACAAAGCGAGACCCTGTCTAAAAAAAAAAAAAAAAAAAAAAATTTGAATGAAAGACCCAATTCAAATATGGGCATCTGAATTGAGCAGAAACTCAATTAAAAATGAATTAAAAATTATCAAGAGGAATATCAGGTAAACCCCAAATTAAGATATTGTATGAATAAGTGGCTTCCAGTCTTCAAAATGTCAAGGGCAAGAAAGACAGAGAAAGTGTTCTAGAAAGTCTCATGAAACTAAATGCAATGTGTGATCTTGGGCTAGATCCTACAAGGAATATTAATGGGAAAACTAAAGAATGTACATATGATTATGGATTAGATAATACAATTAATTAATATTAAATTTTATGAGACAATCTGAGTAGTTTCAGTAGAGAGTGTTTGTAATTTTAATACTATACTCTAAAATATTTAGCAATAAAAGTTCAAGATAATACCTCCATTTTATTCTTAAATCCTTTTTTTTTTTTCGAGACAGGGTCTCGCTTTGTAGTTCAGGCTGGCCCTGAGCTCACTATGTAGCCCAGGCAAGCCTCCAACTCAACAATCCTCCTGTCTCTGCCTCCCGAGTGCTAGGATGACAGGTGTGAGCCACCACACCCGGCACTGTGGTATGTGGTATTAATTGCTGGTGGGTGTGAGTCACCATGCCCAGCATTGTGTGTGGTTACCAGGGATCAAACTCAGGACCTTGTGCTTGTGAGGCAGGCGCTGGAACCACTGAGCTAAATCTCCGGCCCAGACTTTCATATTTTTAAAACAGAGACAATAGCGATTTAAATGGCCAAACCATAAATCATTGATCAACCTATTTGCTATCTCTAGTCCAGTAAATCTCCATAAGACTTGAAACATTTAACAAATTGTCAAGGTTAAGTTATCAAACCCTATTATATGTTAAAAATTTTTGTAAGCCATGGGCTTATTTTAGTGAGTAAACCAGTTGGAGCTAATCTTCGGAAATAAAAAATGGCTTTATTCCTACAACTACTATATAGATTCAATTGAAATCTCAACAGCATATTTTACAGAGCTAGGGAAAATAATCCAAAAATTCATCTGAAACCACAAGAGACCTTGAACAGCAAAATTAATCCCAGACCCAATCCAAAAGTGGGCATGTGAAATGAACGGACACTTTTCAGAGGAAGAAGTGAGAGCAGCTAAGAAGCACCACTTGCTGGTCATTTGAGAGATGCAGATGAAAACAACACTGAGATTCCAAGTCACTCCACAAAGAATGGCTACTGCCTCAAAATCAACAAACAGAGAAACAAATACTGGTGATACTGCAGGGAAAATGGAACCCTTTTCCACTGTTGGTGGGAAAGTAGACTGGTGCAACCACAATGGAGATCAGTGTGGAGATTCCTCAGAAAACTAGGATTAGAGATCCTATTTGATCCTGCTCTTTCACTGCTAGATTTATACACAAAATAATTAAAAGATCCATATCACAGTGACATATATGCACCCATTATTATAGCAGGTCAATTTGTGATAGCCAAAACTTGGAAACAACCCAAATGCCTATCAACTGGAGACTGCATAAAGAAGATGTGATTTTTTTTTTAAATGGAGTTTTACTCTGCCACAAAGAATGATAAAGTTAAGTCATTTACACTCAAATAGATGTACCTTGAGGACATACTCATAAGTAAAATAAATAGGTCACAGATGTCCAAATACCATATATTTTCTCTGGTATGGGAAACCCAAGAAGTAAATGAGTTCTAAAATGTATAATAAATATTGTGAAACAGAAAATATTCAAAGGGAAAGGAGGGGTAGGGGTGAGAAAAGAAAGGAAATAAAAAATTTCACGGTAAAAAGGAAGCAAAACTTATGTATAAAGGGGGCAGAGGGATTGTGTGGTGGGCAAGGGAATGGGAAAAGTGAAAATTAAATTATGTCATGTACTGGTACAAATTCTCAATGTCAAGTGTAAGCATGATGTATGTATAGAATGTACCACAATAATAAATTTCAAATGTGTTTACCAGTTTTCCAAAGTTAAGTTACAATATGGAGTTCTCCTTTTAAACTATAGTGTGGAACAGACACCAGACCCTTTTTGTTGAGGGGAATAGCATTATTTTTCCAATTTGAAAACTAAAACCAAGTGACAGAATCACCAGAGCACAGATGTCCATACTTTATGACCTCTTTAGTTCCTGTTCTAGTTTTCACTGTTTATATTTATATTTTCCCCTTGAAAATAAGAATTAATTTGTTAGGTTTGTAAGAACAACCTGACCAAGTTTTCTATCAGGTCCTCAGTGTAAGGATAGGAGAAACTATTAATTTATATGCAACCTCCCCCTCAACTCAACCCTCTGTATATAATCTGAAATAATTTAGGGTGGTATTGACTTCTAGATAATTTAAAAGTGAAAACAAAATTATCTCTTGTAACAAAAGTTTTCATATAGTCATTCTGTATACATTTTAAAGCTATTTTATGTGATCAGTGATCATTGTTTGTAAAATGATTAAATATATACATTTAATTAATGTTAAAAATGTAGCTGGGCGGGGGCCG
>PVIC010026782.1:0-24287 GCA_004025085.1 Thryonomys swinderianus
TTATGAATAAAACCTCTGTAGCACAAGAGCTAGCAGAAAGATTCAACAAATGGGATCTCATTCTACTGAAAAGCTTCTGCACAGCCACAGAAGTCGCTGGCACTGCTAGAAGACAGCCAACAATGTGGGAAAAAATCTTTACTAGCTGTGTATCAGACAAAGGGCTATTATCTACAATATATAAAGAACTCAAACAGATCAGCCTCCCCAAGTTTAAAGACCCAATTCAAAAATGGGCATCTGAAATGAACAGACACTTCTCAGAGGCAGAAATCAAAGCAGCTAAGAAACATGTGAAGAAATGTTCAACATCACTGGTCATTCGAGAGATGCAAATGAAAACAGCACTGAGATTTCATCTCACTCCACAAAGAATGGCCATGATCACACAATCAACCAACAATAAATGCTGGCATGGCTGTGGGGAGAAAGGAACCCTTCTCCACTGTTGGTGGGATTGCAGACTTGTGCAACCATTGTGGAGATCCGTGTGGAGATTTCTCAGAAAACTAGGACTACAGGTCCCATTTGACTCTGCTATCCCCCTGCTAGGAACATACCCAAAAGAATTTTAAAAATCACATTGGAAAGACAGATGTCCACCCTTGTTCATAGCAGCTCAGTTTGTGATAGCTCAATCTTGGAAACAACCCAAATGTCCATCAACTGGAGAGTGGATAAAGAAGATGTGGTTTTTTATAAAATGAAGTATTACTCTACCATAAAGAATGACAAGATCAATCCATTTAGGTGCAAATGGAGACACCTGGAGGATATACTAATAAGTGAAATCAATAGATCACAGATAGATAATTTCTGGATCTTTGGTATGAACACCTGTAGATGCAAATGAGCTCTAGAAAGTAGGACAGCTTTTATAGAGTGGGAAATTTCTATAGGAAACTTGGTGTGTGAATGTGATAAGGGCAAGGGATAAATATAATACAGAAAGAAAATAAAAGAGCATGTATAATGTGGGTGAGGAGGTGGGGTGGGTAGGGATATGGGTAAAAATGAGAATTAACTTTTTTCATATACTGGTACAAATTCCCCAATGTTATACGTGATTTTGAGATGTATATAAATTGTACCAATAAAGAATTCAATTAAAAAAAGAAGTAGTTCTTATGAGTACTGTTTAAAACACTGTTCATGGAGACTGTTCCATCTTACTCCTACTTCTATCCTATCTCTGGTACTTAATTTTAAAATAATTTTATTTAAAAAACAAGACCTTTGTGTTCATACATCTAATATAGAAGGATATTGGAGTGAAGTAAAAGCTGTCTTTATTCTTCGATTCCTCATTATCAAACCCCCGCGTTGACAGGGTTAGTATGTCCATGTTCAGTGGACCTTTGACTTACAAATTCAGTCAGTTCCCAAGGACTGGGTGTAACTCAAATTGATTGAAGTCAGTACAGCTGAGATCTGGATATTTACCCAGGTACATGTTATACATAACAGCAGATGAAACTGCCATTACCTAATTAAGCCAAGTAGTTTGTATGTCAGTTTGGTCGTAACCTGAGGGTCCAGTCTGGATTCTTCCTTCCAAAGTGTGAGAATTTTCAACTATTTGTATGAATGTACATGACATGTGTGTTTATGTGCCACTGTACAAATCTGTACACTTTATATAAACACATTAATGTTCCTTCCTGCAGTACTTTTTACAAACATGGTGGCAAACCTGAGGCACACGTGCTGCAGTCACCTGCTTGTTATCATTGAAAGCTCTAAAAGGTTTGCCATCATTGACCTATACAAATGAAAATAGATATCTTGCCTCTTCCTATTTCTGGTGGAATTAGTTAGATGATCTCAAGAAGCAAGAAGCATTTGGAAGGTTTGTCAACAGAGATTTACTAACAACTGTGCAAGCATTTCATTATTTTAATCCTGAACTTTTTCAGAACTGTGACTAAAGGGTAAATACTGGCCCTCATTTCCATCACTTGAAAGCTGGTGATTTTCCTCAACTAGCAGGCCCTCACTCTAGTCCAGCCCTCAGGTGGTTATGATCACAGCCACCTGTGTCCTGCCTTGTCCATCAGGATCCTTTCGTATTTTAAAATTCAGCCCTATGGAGGATGCCTCAAGTGCTGTACATGAATTCCTGAAGATGAAGATCCCTTCTCAGGAAAATGAGACAGAATTGACTTCCAGAGCATTCCTCTCAGGATTCTCTCCATGTCACAGGGACCCCTCAGTCACTTGGGAGTGGGTGGTCCTGGCTCCCAGCTGTCCTTCACCTTATCCCCCCAGTGACCCCTGCCCCAGAGATGAGAGCTGTCAAGCTCCCCGCATCTTATAGCACTGACCAGTTACAAACATATCCTGCTGCTTCACTGATAAAGGACTTCTCTTGCCTCATTTTCCCCGGATTTCACCACCATCTTTTGGGGGTGGCAGTATCTGAAAGCAGTTTGTATATATTTCTACCCAGGACATCACACATGGGTTCCATTCACCAATGTTTTGTTCATTGTTCTTTTGGACCTTTGAGCACCATTAGGCAAGATGCCTATAGGCACGATCATAAACCATCCAGAGTATTTCCTTTTTAGATCTTAAATTCTATGAAGTTTTGGGAACAGATCTCTACATTATCTTCACTTGTCACTGTAGACTTTTTCAGTAACAATGCTTCTTTTTTCATACTTAGTCCTTGTCAAGAAAAAAGTGCACAAAGCCTTTATTTAGTATGTTCCAGTTGCAACCATTGTCTGCATTTCAGTGGAATTTCTTCTCCATTATTTCTATTTGAGGATGTAGATGTATTGACATTTTTTTTTTACTAATGAGCTCCTTGCCAAGTGCTTTAAACATTCCTTCATTTAATCCAGACAGTGCTTTTTCTTGACTTTAAGTCAGAGGAAAGGAAGTGAAGGGTTGGAAAAGTAATATTCCCAGGTTCACGGAAATGGGGGCCTCACATTTCAACCCAGATTTTGTCTCCACAGCCCTCGAGCGTTTTGTCACAGCACATAAAGTCCATCTAAATCATACTTTTAAAGACACAACTGATACAAATAAGCATGTTCTCAAAACTATGAAGTTCTGTTCACACATGTAATTGCTATTGCATATTTTCTTGCCCTTAATGTCTAAAATTAATAAGTTAGTATGCTACACAGGTTTTCTGTGGTAATGTTTACAATAACACTTAAAGAGTTGGTTGAAATGATGCCAGTGATTTGATCAGAGGATCAAAAGCTGTCCTCAACCTTTTGCTTTCAAAGTCATGGCTGTCAAAATGAAACATGTTTCTTAGCAAAGAGTTATTAAATATGAACATACAACAGTAAAATCATTTCACAGACCCTAATAGTGCTACCATGTAAAGTTAGAAAATCTCTTGTAGCATTTAGCATTCAACAGCATCTGACACAAAGTCCTGAGAATGCCTTGAAACTCAGCTATGGTATGGCTACTCCTCCCCAGGTGTTCCAGATTGCCTACGTGATCCTGAAAGCAGCCAACTCCCCTCGGCCTGGAAACTGGATCCTGGAGCGTTCGCTGGATAACGTAGAATACAATCCCTGGCAGTATCACGCTGTGACCGACACCGAGTGCCTGACCCGGTACAACATCTACCCCCGCACTGGCCCTCCGTCCTATGCCAAAGATGACGAGGTCATCTGCACGTCCTTTTACTCCAAGATCCACCCTTTAGAAAATGGAGAGGTAAGATAAGAAAAATCGCCCTGAAGTACATTTAATATGGCAAAATAGGCCTGTCAGAAAGATTGAATATATCAGTAATTAATGTCAGAGAGATTTAAAAATGGGATTTAGCAGAAGTACATTTAAATGAGTTATTAAATGAAAAGAAAAACCCATAGTGATTAGAATGTTAACTACCTTCATATGTCTCCTATCTGCAATAAAGATCAGAGAAGGGGAAATGGGTTTAAGTCAGAAAGGAGTGATTAATTTTACATATAAAGAGATTTTCCTGACAATAAGTGCTGCTATGATTAAAGGGGGCTGGAGACCTTAAAGAAACCTGTACATCTGGGTGGACTTTGTTCTTAAATTGGAGATGAGACAGGAATTGGTGAAGACATACAATCTACATGAAAGGGCCAAACAGAAAGACTGTCATTTATGGATGTTTCTTCTGTCACTACAGAAGACTGTGTGGGACTCTGTGCTGTTAGGACCTTCCAGAATAGTAACATCTGGGGTTTCTTGGGTTCTCTATTATGTACAAGCCAAGCCATATGTGTGATCCACAAGTGTTCTACTACTCTGTTGTGTTTTTTGTTCTGTAGTTAAAATTTTAGATGTATTCTTTAGTTTTAAACCACAGATTTGAACCACAACTTTGTCATTATCTATGTGTTTTTGATCAAATTAATTAAATTCTTTATGGCTTGGCTTCATCCTCCATAAATTAGGTTAAAATTGTTCATTAGCTTATACGATTATCAGGATGAATACATAGATTATATTTAAAGCATTACTGCTAACATCCATGTGAAGTACTCTCTAAGCATTAACTTCTCATGATTATCATTTATAACATAACAGTAGCTAGTATATTTGTCTCTTCTCAGATATCCAATTCTTTTTTACTGTGTCTTGAATTCGTTGATACCTTTTTGTGAAATCTTCCTAACTCCCCTCACATTTCTCTTATCTCCTTTCTTCTCACCCACTTAAACACATATTCCTCAACTAACCATGGGGTTATGTCCAGATTAACCTATTGTAAGTGGGAAAAATCACAGCTGAAAGTTTATTTAACAAACTTGGACCTGTGAACACTGTGGCTTAGCCCCGCCCACCTTAAATATGCACATGTTAGCTGATATTTAGGAAAAATGGGTGCAAAGTCCATTCATTTTGAAGTGGTATGTGACTTGTGTCATTTATTGAGCAGTGGATTGAAAGTGAAAATCAATAGGTCATTTGGGTAAAGGTGACACAGAGCAACCCCGTGAGGACATGAGATGTGACAGCCAGGAGCACAGTACACTGTAGCATTTGACTTTCCCTGTGATTGTACCTAACCAGGACCTGTAGCTCACTGCTTGTCCAGCCCCACGTGTGAGGCTCGCACAACACCGAGTAGCCAGGAAGAGATCCAAGAGTATATTTCTGCTGAATCCATTTTGCTTTCTCACCATTTTGAAATTAAAAAAAAAAAAATAAAGTTGAACCCTCATGAGTCAGGGACTGTCTGTATTCATTGCAGATACTCAGTATTGCCAGGCTCAGTATCACCTTTCATATCACACTTTCAGGAACCCCACATCTGTATTCTGTCATGCCCTTCCCACCCCCAGTCAGAGTGGAGAGGACCCTTAAACGTCTCTGGTGGAAAGTTATGTTTGGGGCATAAATCTATCAAACTCCCTCTTGGCAATATCATGTAGATGTTTAGCAATGCCTCACTCTTTTTCTACATTCAAAAATGTCAGTTTGGGTGAAAAACATTCCAAATGGTGCTCTCTGCGAGGCCTCAGTCTGCCAAGTGACATGGAGTCAGATGCACAGAGTCAAACAGCTGTTCAGCCCACTGTGCCCAGACATGGCCGGTCCCTGGCTTGTCCAGAGGACACGGTAGTGGGGCATGCAGAGAGAATATTTGATGAGCTTCTAATTATTTTTCTCCTGGGTCCAGTGTTTACCAAGAACCAAACATTACATTTTCAAGCTCTGGTTTACCATTTAAAACATGTTTCAAGTTGGAAGTCAAGGGAGCCCTGTCAGACACCCTGGGTAGACCTGTGTGATCGGTTGCCACAGGACCCCAGCCATATGCTCCTTCTTCTTGCTGTGGTTCTCTTTCCCCTGGGCCATGCTGGCTGCCAGCATGGGACGGACAGATATATTCAAGTACTGTTCATTTACCAAGCTGTATTCCTTCTATTGCTACACACAGTTACTAGGAACCACTCAGTGATGCAGACTACTCAGTCCTTATCTGTGACAGACTCCTTAAGTCTGTTTCTTACAGTGCAGAGGCTTGAGTAAGGAGTACAGAGTAACTCAAAGTATTTTGAAAAGAATAATAGCATTTAAGTATAATAACTAAGGGGGTCAGAGATTAAACTCAGTGGTTTTGGCACCTGCCTAGGAAGCACAGGTTCTCTGGTTTGATCCCTGGTAACCACATACAACAGTACAGGGCATGGTGACTTGTGCCCCTCAGCAATCAGTACCACATGCCACAATGTTGGGCGTGGTGGCTCACGCCTGTAATTGCAGTACTGGGAAGGCAGAGGCAGGAGGTTTGCTGTGAGTTCATAATTTGCCTGGGCTACATAGTGAGCTCAGGGCCAGCCTGAACTACAAAGCGAGAGCCCACCTCAAAATAATAATAATAATAATGATAATGATAATAATAATAATAATAATAATATTTAAGCTTCTCTTTTACCATCTGCTCATTTAAAAATGATCAGGCTTAGGGAGGACAAGAAATACTATCCAAGACTTTCAGTTCACCTGGTAACAGTTGAAATTAGAATATAAGTTTCCTGATGGACTGGAAAATGTCTGTGTCATACTCTAGTAAAGACTGGAAATAGATTTAAGAAATCACAAAGTTGCTAACTTACTAAACTTAATAATAGTTCAGAGGAGACATACAGGCCATTGCTGAATCTGGATACATAGATTCCGATTCAGAGACATCATCTTACAGAGAGAAGACCTGAGTTCTTACTCTGGGTCTAGATCTTTGTGGGGACTTGAATGGTCCAATTAATCTCTCTGATATTGAATATCTTTAATAGATTGGTTTAATTCATAAATGGATTTAAGGCATCTTTGTGTTCTAAAGTAATAAAGTTTTGGCTATCTTATAACATTTGGATTTATTCTAAAAGTTTTGAATATTTGTCCTCAATAACTGTTGATCTGATTCATTAGTTTCTGAGACTTTTTTTTTTTTTTAACCAGAGATGGAACCCAGAGCTTTTTATTTTTTTATTTTTTTACTATTTATTATGGAGACAGGGTCTTCCTAAATTAATAAATTTCTCAGGCAAGCCTGAACTGGTAGTCTTCCTATTTCAGCCTCCAGCATGCTGGGATTATCGGGCCATGCCTGGGTTCCTTAGGTTGGAGTTTTAAAATGCCGCACTTGTGGAATCCTGACATACATTTATTAGATGTTAATGTTCAAAACTTTCCAGAATATTTCCAGTGACAATCAAATAAAATAAAGGAAATGTTAACCTAGTAAATAACACTCGATGGTGGACATGCTCATCAGAAGTGAAAAGGAGCCCCCTCGCTGAAAAGGGTGGCAGAGGACAGAGTAAAAAGACCACCAGTCCATGGGCAGCAGTTTAGCTTAGAGGCTTAGAGGCTTGAGGCCAGTTTGCCCAGTGATCTGCATCCAGACATCTCCCGTAATGTTTGTCTGTTAAACTAAAATATGTCTCCAAATTCACTTCCATTTTTGAAGTGTATTGTTATTAGCAATGAATTTTAAGCTTGTAGTTATTTCGTTTTGGGATATTTTGTTGTTGTTTTCTGATTCCCTTTGTGTAGAAAAAAGTAGCTATCAGATCATCACTTTTGGAGTGCTTTCTCTCTGATTGTCTTAAAGATCTGTATCTTTGTAAGTGCTGTTGCACTGATATTCCAAATATCCATGGCACAGTGCACTTGCCACTAGTGTGTTTCTATTTCAATTTCAGGTAATTCAAACCCTATTAAAACTACTTCTGAAGTTGCTCTAAGCACATTTCAGGTGCCTGTTGCCCACATGTGACTCAGATGACCACAGTGGACCATGCAGGACAGAGCATGCTCATCCGTGCAGCTATTTGTCCAGCAGTTGTCCTCGCAATCCCATCCTTTGATTTTCTGCCTTGGGTTTTGTATGGCTTGATATATCTGCAGACTGATGTCTCTCATCCAGTTGTGAAAACACTTATCCAGCAGCTCCCTATATATTGCTTCTTCTCTATTCTCTTCTCCTCTACAACTATAAAATAATTAAGATTTTCTTTTTGTAAGTACTATACGTCTTACATTTATTGGGTAGGGTTTATCCTCATCATTATGTATGTTAATTCTAGATTTTTCTTCTGGTGTCTTTCTAGTTTGTTCTCTGAAGTATGTAAAGACTTTGTTCAAATAATTCACAATATTCTAATTTCATGTATTCTTCAGCTTCTAACATTGTACATATTCATGTAGATAGATTTTCTATTATAGTAAAATCATATGTATTAAAATTTTAATTTAATGATATAAATATTCAATATTTTTATGTTCCTGGTCATAAAATAACAATTATTTAAGGAGTTTTTATTTGATAATTCTAATACCTCACCTTTATAGATTTAATTACCTGTTTCATTTGCTGGTTCTTTCTTATGTTGTCATGTCTTTATGTGCCTGATTACTTTGTAACACAGAAGTATTTCAAAAAGCATGTGTGGTAATAATTGAAGGGCTATGATATTATCCTCATATTGTGCAGGTTTTGTGGTCCTGCTTCTACCCATGGTGATACACAAACTATTAAAACAATTTAAAGACTTAAATTTCTGGAATGCCCAGCTGATTCCAAGCTCTGACAGTGAGGGGACAGCTGGTTAATTCCACTTTTCTCACTCCTGTGCTGCCTGTCTTCAGAGTTCCAGACAACCTGTGCAGGATTTACCAAAGCTACATCCCTGCAGGGTCCAGAAGCCAACTTTTGTTCTCTTGATTCAGCAAAGTATCAAACCCCTGGCTCCATCTCATACCCAGTCTTCTTGATAGGAAAAACTTTCAAGACCCAAGCTGTCCTGATGTACCAACCACCTCTGTAGATACCCTCTCTTTCATTTTGGAAAGACTATTTCTCAATCTTTTGACAGCCCTCAGATGGCTTTAAACAGATGTTTTTGTATATTTTAATCAGCCTGTGTTTGTGTTACCACTGAGAGTACATAATCTATTACAAAGACAAGCAGAGTCATGTGTGCATCTTTAAAAATTTACATTTGGGATCATGTAAAATTAACATAAACTTGAGTAAAGAGAGGGATCGTGTCTCTTCACCCAGCTATTTTTATAGACGGCATCTAAACAGCACATTTGTTGAAACTGAGAAGTTACTTCAGGACGTTCCTAAGAACTGAGCAACAGCTCTTACTCAGATTCCATTCATTTTACCATTGCAGTCTGTTTTCTTTCTAGAACCTAGTTCAGGGCACCACATTCCCTGTCGTCCCGGCTCAGCACTGTCTGTGGCAGTGTTAAGATGTATCTTAAGAACTACTGCGAAGATAATTTGTAGACTATTACCCAGTTTGGGATTGCTTCATATTTTTTTATAACTGGATTAAGCTTCTTCTGGGTTTCGGGGAAGAATACCGTGGACTGAGCAGCTTTCTGCTTTGTCCCCTATTTATTTTTGTATGTGTACTTTTAGCTCTTTCATATACTGTATTTCTTTTTATTGATTAAGTATTATTATACTTGCAGTTAAGATTTTAGCTTGGACAAAAGTATTAAAATTTTTGACTAAGTACAGAACAATTATTTTTTCCTAGGCCTTCACAATATCCTTTAAAAATAAAGGATAGCTCTAAGTAAGAAAATAATATTTTTAATATTATTATTATATATTATTATACATTATTATTTAATATTATTGTTTAATATTATTAAACAAGATGGTATCATGAAACAACATACCATGAGATAAACAATGATAATTTGTTTCAAAGGATAATTTGTTTCAAAGAAAGAACATGAATAGAAAGTAGTTCTCCTGTGACTAACATCAAATCACCTGAGTCTAAGTTTTCATTACTCTGTCACTTGCACCCCACCTTGCTTACTTTCTTGGACTCCCATGCTACAGTCCTCCCCCCCACTGACTCATCACCCTTTTGTTTTGGCTCAGTCCTTCCCGACACTCCAGCCTACAGCATAAATAAGAGATCAGCAGATGTAAATCACATGGATGTACAGAAGGGCACTTTGGGACATTTACCCGGGGTCCGTGATAAAAAGTGCAGCCAGCACCAAGAAGAGCATTAACCCTTTCATCTAAGGACTGCACCAAAGAAGAGAAGAGAAGCTCAATCAGACAATGCGATAATTGTAGAGCATCAAGTCTTGGGCCTGGCAAAGGAGGGGGAATGGGTAGGAGTGGAAGGAAAACCCTGTGTGGGGTTCATTCAGGCTGCACAAGGAAGGAGGCTTTGAACAAAAACCTTTAAAAAGTTTCCTTTTAAAGGGGCAACCTTATCTCTTCAATCCCAAGACAGGGCTCAGAAGGACCTGCTCTCCCCACACTGAAAAGATGATACTGAGCCCCCTGGTGAAGCTGTGGGGAGTGAAGGAATGGAGGGTCCTGTTACCCTGAGGGCTGCTCCAGGGGTACAGCTAGTGTGACTCTCTAGCGGCGCCACAGGGCACCACAGCCACTGTCAGGACCCCAGAGTATGGCCTCCCAAGCACTAGAATGCAGTTAGATTAACTGTTCTCCTCTGTGTTCTCAGATGTTCTGGAAAATCTGCTCATCTCTAAAATCCTCAGTCCTATCTCCCAGCAGGGTCTGCTTTTGTGTGTGGGTGGCCAAGGCCTGGCTTGAAACTGTGGCCTGTTTTAGCTTCAGAGATTTCATGAACCCTATAGCATTTAAGATCAAGTTTAAATGCCAGTGCTGCCATGCCCTGAAGGATCTGATAGGTCTTCTCAGTTTTGTTTCACATTATCAAAGAGAGTGGAAGCCCTTCAGTTAAAATGTAAAGTCCCAAACAGAGGAAAAGGAGAGGTGTTTTTTTTGTTTTGTTTTGTTTTGTTGAGACAGGGTCTCATTTTGTAGTTCAGGCTGGCCCTGAGCTCACTGTGTAGCCCAGGCAAGTCTTGAACTCAGCAATCCGCTTGCCTCTGCCTCCTGAGTGCTGGGATGACAGGCGTAAGCCACCACGCCCGGCTCAGGTATTGTTTTTGTTATTGGTAATATTGAGGTCTGTGGAAATCTGTCAGTTACAGAGTACCTGCCTTACCTTTTGGTGCTTGGTCCTTTTGAAGCCAGGACACCAGGAAGACCCACTGCATTAGTCTCAATCTACAGAGACTCAGGAACTTGCTTGCATTTGCAGAACAGTAAATAATGTCTAACATTAATATTCACCCCAGACCTTCTCATATATCATAATCATTCCACTTTTTAAAATGAGCTCTCACATCCAGTCAGCCTTATAAATTTGCCTTTTCCATTGGCCACAAGGGATTCTGGATGCTGTGGGTAATTAAGTGTTGTCCTCTTTTCCCACTGGGAAACCCAGAGGGTATGTCAGTGTCAGTCCCTCACACAGGAAGGAGAAAGTACTATTATCTTTATTGCAGAAGTATACTTGAAAATCCAACAAAGGATCTCAGAGCTGTTAAAATGAGCTTCTGATCCTCAGGGAAACTGTATCAACACTCGCACTAACATCAAAAGTCCTTGAGACAAGTAATCCAGGAGTATAATAGTTATGATTACACTTACAAGTAGATTTTAAAAGATATCCGGAGCTCCTTTACCTGGTCCCCTGCTAAGCTATGAAAATGGGAGCGAAAGCTACTCTAATGCATTCTAGCCTGAGGATGTTCCTACTTTGCACCGTAGCAGGCTGACCGCAACCAAATATTTTCATTGGAAACACATAAATGAATAACTGCTGGATTCTGCCACCAGGCAGGTCCATAAGACATACAATTTAAATTCTAATCGTGGGTAGAAAAATCCTACGATACTCATTTTTTTGTTGAGAAGAATGGCAGTCTTGGCAAAATTACAAGTTACGAAATTATATTTTCCCTGGGTAAATTTGTTCTTTGGCTTCATTCAGTAATAGGAATTATTTCTTTGCCTTTTCAGCGGACAAGTGCCTCTAAGACCCAAACTACTGTTCAGCTAAACCATGTGAAATGAGCAATATTTAACTACTTTTTGTTCATACAAATATATTAGTTCATATGGTCTAAACTAATATATACTGAAACATGATGAGAAATATTTATACAAATTTAAACTCTTTCAAATGTAACCTTAACTGTGTATAATATTTTAGTAAAAAAATCATACTTTCACTGAAATAATTTATAAACAATAATTAAGGTTACTCATTAGTTCTTTTATTACTGAACTAGTAATATGGCTTATATTAGGCTAAAAATTAGTCATATTGCTTATGGTTCTAGATTTTAAATAACAGGGAGGAGTAGATAGCATTTGCATATGAATAGCCAGGTGTTAATCAGGTGCCGAGGGGGAGGATGTGGAGCAAGGAGGTATGTTGGTTCCCAGTGTTTGTGTAGCCTGAGCTCATAGGAAATGTCAGTGTGCACCTGTGTCTCCACAGAGGCATTCCAATTCCCTTTTATATGCGACATGATCTGTGTGTACAGATGACAGCTGCCTCCAGTTTAAAGCCATTTCACATATTTAAAGCCCTGTCATCCACTTATAAAAGTTATCCACTATTCTCTTCAAGATGATGACCTTATAACAAGATTGCTGCTGCAAACTCTTGAATAGTATGTTAAGGAAATAGCAGGACCTTCCACTGCTTTTTAAGGAAACAGTACTAGTGATCATGTACTTTCACCTTTCTTCTTGTCTCCACATTAATTCAGTGGGTGAAAAACATCTTGTTCTCCTCCTTATAATTTGTTTGTTGCATCCATTTATCTTCTAACATGATAAACTTTTTTATTGAATTAGCTGCCATCCAGCCCACATTTTTCTCATACTAAGCAAATACCTTCCTCAAAGATAAGGCACAAAAAATACGGCTGGAGAGGTTTCCCAGCAGCCGACAAGTGGTTCCGCACTCTAAGCAAATGCTGTGAGCTTCTGGAGCCAGCGAGCTTGCCTCAATGTTCAGCTGTTTGTCCCATTAACGATTATTGAGAAACATCTGTGCGACAGACAGTCTTAAGTGCCTGGATTCAGGCCTATGCTATTTCAGGAGGCACTAGATAAGACATGAAATAAATCAGGGAAGCATCCAAGAGTTTGGGAGAAGGCAATAAAGACATTTCCAGCACAGAAAAGCCTTGGTTTCACAGGGCTAAGGAGAGGGACTGAGAGGAAAGAACAAGGACTCATCTGAGGGCTTCATGGTAGCCATGCCAAAAACGTGGGCAGTGTTCAGAGCCACTGTGTTGGGCCACCGTGGCCAATTGAACAGAAGCACTGGCTAAACAGAGCACAGAAGATCTGTATGGAGCTGTAAAACAGTTTCAGAATGAGAAAGTTCCATGTTAAATTGACATGTAAGAGAGTAAAAAAATACCTCACAGCAACAGATTTTATGGGAGCACAGTTATTTCTCTGTACAATAATTATGGCAAAGTGCTTATAAAAATAAAAAGAAGGATGTTTTCCAGCATGAAGAATGAGAACATTTAGGGTTGTGCCTCATGTCATCCGATATGTCCAGCTTTGCCCTTCCTTTACCACAGCGCTCGGAGAAAGTGGGGTTCACTCTTCAGCACGAGGGGCTCTGTCTCTCTAGGGGCCCCCATTGTTCCAGTGTGCTGATAAGTCTGTGCATTGAGAGATAATATTTTAATCATTCTCCAAATGAACCTGGAGTCATGTGACAAAGAAGCCAGACTAGACGATGCATTTACTCTTTGTCAGGGCTCCCTGCTAAGGGAATGTGGCCAGTAGGACATGGTGAGGTGACAGATCTTCAGCAGATGTGAAGAAGACCAAGGGATGTGTAGGGGGAGACAGAGGAAGAAGTGGGGAAGCAGGAAGATGTGTCATGTTTCATGGACCAGCTCCCCATGATGAATATAAATATCATGTACTACAAACATGTACTGTGCTAATAGAAGGTTCAAAAATTAACAGAATATTAGGCATTGTCTTGGGATAATGGCTGGCTAAGTCCATGAGAAAACTGATAGGCCCTGATTGTTGACAGAAAAGCCAAAAAAAAAAAAAAAACCCAAAGCAACTCACATTATCTTCAGGGCTCACATTGTGTTGTCTGGGGCTATGCCAAAGCCTCTGCTTGTGAATTCCACTAAGCACATGTTCCTAATAAGGCCATACTGCTTCATGAGCCACTTAAACAAAGCCCTCCTCTGCATGATGGTATTCCAGCTGTGTCAGAGGCTGTCAAGGAGGCCTTGATGTCCTCAATCATTTCAAAATGTTTACCTTTCATGGTCCTTTTGACTTTGGGAAGGACCAGAAATAGGACCAAGGCATACTGATGAGAAAGGAGAATGAGAAGAGACTGTAAGATTTTATAAACCTGCCTTTCTGTTGGATGGTCCTGGGAGGCAGCATTCATGGCATTTTTGCTCATAGTACATGAAGATACAAAGCAAAAGTTGTCACCACTGTTCACACTAAAAATTTCTCTGTAATCTCAGAAAGACTTCAGAACATGGACAGTGAACCTCAAATGGTGTTCTCTGGAAGATAAACCATTAGAAGGATCCCCAAATCAGGGGATATGTCATCCTGGGCAATATGAAGACTTGCTGCTTTTCTGACCCACATTGCACTGTGGTGGAATCAGCCAGGGCCCTCTAGTGTCTCTGAGGCACTCAAAATACCAGTTGTCCACAGGTTCCCCAAGAGGAAAGCTTTGTGTTAGGACTGAGAAGAGATGTGAGGAGGGACATTTCATCCCTATCACTAGAAAGAGGGCAGAGTTGGTACCTAATTTTCTTTTCTGAAAACAGAAATGGTGATTTTTCATCCAAATGAAACTTTTATCAAAAAAAAGATACAAAGTGTGAAAAGGAATGGGTGTCACTATTTCCAGTAATACTAAAGTTTGTTTTCATATAAGAGGAAATAGCATCGCTAGCCTGGTTGAGACTCCAAAGCTAGAAACACATATGACAGTGAGAAATAGGATATTCATATATATATATATATATATATATATATATATATTTTTTTTTTTTTTTTGCTTTTTTTTTTTTTGCTTTTTGAGACAGGGTCTCGCTTTGCAGTTCAGGCTGGCCCTGAGCTCACTATGGTGCCCAGGCAAGCCGCCGCGAACTCAGCAATCCTCCTGTCTCTGCCTCCCGAGTGCTGGGATTACAGGCGTGAGCCACCACGTCCAGCATTGTGGTATGCGGTGTTGATTGTTGGTGGGCGTGTCTCCATGCCCAACATTATATGTGGTTACCAGGAATCGAACTCAGGACCTTGTGCTTGCGAGGCAGGCGCTGGAACCACTGAGCTAACCCTCCGGCCCTCATATATTTTTTAAAAAAAATAAGTTAAATGTAAATCAGGGTTGAAAATATATAAAATAATGAGGTCAAGAAAAACGACTAAATTTGTTGCAAACCATTTGCTCTGGAAAGAGAATTTGATGTTATTTTGCAAAATGACATCTCTATATCTCTGTCCAGAAGGTCCAGCTGCACAAGGAGAAGTAAACAAGTCATTGTATCCAAAGACTGCAAGGTGAAGGCACAGTCAAGGATTCAAAACCAAATGGCTTTCTTGTTCCCACTGGTAGAATTATTAGCTCATGATTCCCTAGAGGAAAACTACACGGGAATGTTTGTAGAGATAGGAAAACAAATAACTTTGTTCTGTTTGTTTTGTTTTAAATCAGATAACATGAATGAATCTTTGTTTTAGCTTCAGAAAAAGATCTCATATTTCATATGCAATCATTTTACATAAAATCTTCCCTGCTGTCTTTCATAGATGACTAAGTGCTGAAAATTGCTCATGTTTACCAGGCATTGCTGAGAGCTACCATGTTGCATGAAAAAGGCGACCGGAAACCTTTGTGCATTTTTCTGGGTCTCAGTTTACATCACAGTAAACATATGTGAAAGATCTTCTGCACAGATGGCAAAAGAGATGAAATATGTTTGGGAACAGGAAGTGAGAACTGTCTAATCAAGTTTGACCATCATGATCAATGAACCATAGCCTTCAATTATCTACTACCTTTGTGACCAGACTGTAATTCCTTAGAAATTTGTAGTATTTGTTCGTGCCATTCATTTACATGCAAAATCTATAACAAGACCCCAGAAATCAATGACAAAATGATAGGCTATATTGTGTGTTCAAATTTAGCTATGCACAAAATAATGTGAATGGCACATGTTACTTGTAAAACAGTAATTTCTAGTTTGTGCATTTCATCTCTGGGTACCTAAGAGCTCTCTTCTTACTCCAATACAACATGTACATAAAACATTATAGGAACCATAGAATGTCACCCTAAACCTGCCATTAATTACTGAAGCCAGGAAGAAAAAATGTTACAACTTTATTACATCATTTAAGCAGGACCTTTCCACATATGTTCACTAATAAAAGCAGAAAAATTGCCTGCTATAATTTAGCAAAAATATCAAACTGGTATCCCCACTCTGATTTCTCTTTTGAAATCATTTCTCAGTTTGATTTTCTTTTGCCCTTGGTATTCTGGATGATTATTTCATATCATCTGGATAATTTTATATTAACATCTGGTAGGGAGAGGTTTTTTTTTTTTTTTTTTTTTTTTTGGCCTGGTGCATATAGAATCCTTCTTTTCCCAGCTGCTGTTTATTCATTTCAAAAAGACATGGTTAAGTGAGTGTAACAGCCTCTCACATTCCTCTGCAAATACAAACCATGTTCAGCCTGAGGTCGTGCCAGTCCATCATCTCCCTCATCTTCTTTGCATGAGGAGAAACTGTTGCATTCTGCACAGTAGGAAGAGTGCTGAGAACTAACAGGTGGTGTCACGGAGCATATGGCCCTTTGAAATCAGCCCTGGTCTGGAATCTCATGCAGGCAGTCAATAACTGTGCAACTTTAGGCAGCACTCTGAAGTGTGATTCTCTTCTCTCGAGATGGGAAAATTTAAAGACCTATTTTCCAACATTGGGCATGTTAAACAAGGTGATATATACATATACCTAACTCAGGGTACACTTTCAATGAATGGCACCTGGGATCATCTATTTTGGTATGTTGCAGAATGCAACTTTAACATTTCTTTTCACCAAATCCTAGAGATTTTTTTTCATACTGTTAGCGGCCTTACATTTGAACAAGGTTTTTCCAAAGTCCAAAATTTTAGAGAGCTGCCAGTGAATCTTATCTTTTAAAAAGGACTCTTAGTTTGGAAGAGAAGGAAAGAACTTTACTGATTAAAGACCTGACGGTGAAGCCAAAACATGCCTCTGCTCTGAGCTTCTGTAATAATGAAGTGTGCTGGAAAAAGAACTTCAACTTTGAGACAAGACCTCAGAATTTGTAATAAATTATATAAGTCAAAGTTATTTTCATACTAGGGATAAAAGGATCCTACATTCGATGATGAAGGTTTTTTCAAAATGTTTTGAGAGCTCTCCTTGGAATTGGTTATTTTTATATTGATGACTTATTTTAATATTGACTCTAAATGACTTTTACTAATCTTCTCTAAGGTATTTTCCTTCAATAATTTTTTGCAGTATAGCGATAGTCAAAGTAAGGGCTGATGGGTTTTGAACATAGCTCTGAATAGTTCTGAGTCTCCCAAGTCATTGAGCACATATTTGACGGAGATGGTAGTAAGGGTTTTCATTCACTTAAATGTGATATTTGAATGTTAAAAAATAATGGCTTCATTTTACATTCAACAACTAAAAGACAGTTTTCGAAGGAACAAGAGTTAAGTTTCATAGTTACTGTTTTAGTAATATTGATTTCATGTACATATTCATAAAACTCAGTGACTTTCTTCACAGTACTCTTCACTACCCAAAGCAGTGGAAGTTTTGGAGATTGTATAGCGTTTAGTCTTTTCCTAACACCACAAGGCTGGAGCATCATCTTCCTGCATGAGCAAGGAAATGAAAGATGAAAAATTACATCAGTCTATTATAATCACATGTAAAAGGAGCATTCCTTTTTATGCTTCTATTTATTCCTATTTATTTGTGTGTCAAGGTGACACAAAACAAATCATAAAAAACTTAAAATATTAGAAATATCAAAGAAAAATGCACATTTCCTGTCATCTGGGATGCATTAGGTGTCAGAGTCTAGTTCTTAACTTAGTTCAGAAGTTGTAGACAGTTAAGGCAAGCAAAGTTTAATATTTATAGTTTCCTTGTCTGGAAAAGAAGAAAACTTCTAAAATTTCGAGACAAACATTTTCCTGCCAATGACTTTTGAGAGCAAACTTTAAAACAGATTTTTTTACAAACATTTTAGATAGCAAAAATGCAAAGTTTTGAATAAATCAACTAAAAGCAAATTATGTGTTTATGTCCATGATTTAACAAAGCTCAGAATATAGATGTGATAATATGGTCCAACTTTATCATTTTCTGACAACCTAACAACCCACGAAAGGACCCTGGGGATGTGGTCCACGTGTCCATTTTGTGTCCCTGTCAAATGTCAGGTTGGCAGGCACATTCCCAGGGTTCATCACTTGATTGGGACGGAGCAGCAATTACTCTTCCTTGGTGTGGAGACTTCTACATGATCAGATGGAGAACCAGCTCATGGAAATGCTTTGAGTTAGGACTGATAGATGATCCAGTGTACACTTTGAGCAATATCTAACATTTACTGATCACCTTCCATGTGCCATGTATCATCCTAAGAGCTTTGCAGCTTGCAATTCTTCACACCTTCATAGTAACCCCAGAGCTACATACCATCCCCATGTGTGAGTGACTGAACAACGATAGTATCCTTCTGTCTGAGGTCACACTAGCAATATGTGGAGTCGGGTTTTGAACTCGGGCTGATCCAAAGTCTGTGTGCCTCATCACAGTCATGGACCATGGACGTGCTCTCACACCACCTACCCTTTTACATAAGAACATAGATCCTGCAGCACAGAAGCTCCAGGCATTCTGTGTAATCTAGAAGGAGTAACAGTGAAAAGAATAGTAACTGAAATGTTCTCAGTTGTGAAAAGAACATCCATATGACTCTGCCACAGATTCTGAACTAAAAGGAATTGCATCATGATCAGCAGGATTAAATGAAGAAAGTAAAAACAAGTAGCAAAAATAAATGATTTTAACACCAGCTTGAGAAAGAATGCTCATTTTATGGAAGTGACCATTGTGGACTCATGGAGAGAGCATTGAGTGTGTGATTAAAAAGAAAAATAGGGGGGGCATATTTTAAGGAAGATGAATGGCAATGTGTGTTTTGTACTATGATAAATTTTTAATCATTTGACTATGTAATTTTCAATTTAGATTTTATTTTCTACATATAGATGATGGCTATATTTAAAAACACATTATCTGTTTCTTTTATACACAAATCCAATGATCTCTTACATGGTGTCATGATTTACTTTTTCACTTATGAAGGTTCCCATGTATTTTTCCCACTTTGTTATTGGTGGGTTTGTTTTGTTTTGGTTTTATTTTAATTCCCCTGAAATGTAGATATTTCACACCTCACTTCGTCATATGCTTACTAGTGTTACCCTGAGTTATTCCCTTTTTGTGATTATGAGCAATATTGTAATGGGCATCTTGCCCATGTCCATTTATGTTCTTTCATGGATATTTCCATAAAGTAATCTGGCAAAAGGAGTTTCCAAGTCAAAGAATGCACACACATACATGATTGCTGGTGTGCAGTCAGAGTTGAGTGGAAAGCAATACCTTCATGTGTCTAGGGAATATAGAAGTTTCCATTGTTTTAATTGGTGGAAATGATTATTTATATAGATTATAGTTACATCTGGGATTCAACTGATTAAAGAAACTTCAAAATATAATTTCTAGTATCTGTACACCAGTGTCAGAAACAAAAGTTCTGTCTATAAGTACATCTTGCCAAGTTCATGGGAGAAATATATCAAGAACATATTAGAAGTTACCAAAGTAAAATTCAAGGTATTCCAGACTAGACCCTCAGAAGCATACTTTTGTACAACCTTTAAAAATTCTTTTAAATATCCAAAAATCACATTTACTGTACAGAAAAATCATAATACAGTAAGGTTATATTGCAGATTGAGATTTAAATATTTTGGAATTTCTGGAAATTGTAAAAAACACACCATAAGCATGTGTAGTTTCCCTTAAAAATGAAAAGTTGAAATGCAATGAAAATAAGCAAGTTTCAATCTTTAGACATGATTATTATTCTTAAAAACAACAGTTGAACTCTAAAACAGATTGTTGAACTTCTAGATAATCAGACCAAGCAAAAGCATAGATTATCTTATGAATGAAAATGTATGGGATTTTAGATTTAAGAATCAAGAAATGTGGCTAGTTCTATCATGTTTAGTAAAAGATAATGACTTGTACTATGAAACATCTGGACTTAAATGGAATTTATATGACCTTAGAAATCTGGCCATTCCCTTTTGATGACTTCAGTTTTGTCCCCAGTGTTATTTGGTTTAAAGTTTATTTATCCTCTGTATAGTAATCCTTCTGTGACTTTTCAAAATGGTTCTGAATTGAAAAAAAATCAAGGAAATTAGTGATCTCAGGTTTCCATTGTCTTCTACTGTTGCATTTTCTAGGACTTAAAATGAAGGCAAGGCAGACAAAGATGTAGAAGAGAACACTGTAGATGAATCCAAGGGTATTTAATTTCTTCTCATGCTATTCCCTCATTGTCTTAATAAATAGTTTGTAAATTGCAAGGGTGCTTTCAACACACATGAATCAGAATGCCACTTCAGCTAGACTTTCCCCAAAGACATTCTCAAGGGTGAAACAACTCACAAATAGCAGAAGCTCAGCGACATGGGACCTAGCATTGTGGCAGTTGGGGCTGGAAGGCATTGTAGTCCGAGTGCAAGACAAAGACCACCTTCCCCTTTGTTCCCCACTGATGGTGGCCTTCTGATGTGCTTTCAGAATTAATTACTTAAAGAGAGTTTGCAAAAACAGATGAATAACTCTCATCTTTGTGGTTGTTCTATTTTGATACATTTTTCTATTTTGTTTTCTAAATTGAGATATTTAAATATTTATTTATTTTTGCCTTTGAGGGCTTCACAGTCTTCTGTCAGTATGCTTTTTTTTACTGTGGACTCTTTTGATGCTATTGTCTACTGTTCCATTTTTATTTAAGTTGGCTGTTTTAATTTAGGATCAGTCATTCCTTTGTACCAACAGCTTCCTATTCTAGCGTATCTAGCCACATCATCTGTGTTTTCAGTGGAGCCAAAGAGCTCCCTGATTTCACACATTAAAATTGTCAGAGCTTCCTAACACCTGAGGTAAAGTTAAAATCTCTAGAAGGAGATACTACAAAATCTGGAAATTCTGTTTTATAAAACTAGAATTATATTGTCCATACAATTCTAAATTACACTTTCCAATATCATGACAAATGGATTTTTAGAAATTAATGATGTTGGTGGGCTCTAAAAACTCAATGGAATTATAAGGCAGTTAGAGTTATAAATGCTATATATTGAAATTACAGTGTAATTAAAATTAATTGGGGTCAGATTTTTTCAGTCATGGATCCATTAAAGTTTTACAAATTGCCTGAAATCCTTCATCTTTCCTGAAGTATTTGCTTCATTTGAGATAAAGAGAAAGCATCTTATTTTTGGCTTCACTTCTTTGAACCAGAATGAAAAATAAAATTGGATCATGACTTGTTACCATAATATCTGTTACAAAAGTATTAGAAACCTTTAAATTTAGTGAAATTAATCATCAAATGTTAAGATTTATAAGAAAAATTTAGGGGTTCTCTAAACTGATTGATTTTCACTTCTACATGTAGATACATGTCCTATGAAAAATTTAGGCTTAATTCTATGGAAATCTGTCATATAAACTGTTAATTTATAACTTTTTTTTGTTTTGGTGGTACCAGGGAATTTACAACTTATTAACAGAACTTGAGGAAATGATTTATATAGTTTATGATTGTTATGCATTGTAAAAAATGCCTTAAGTGAAAATGTATCCCTCAGATGCCAAGTGCTTCTTCACCTCATAGGTTTGTATGTTTCCTCTCAGCAGCCAGGTTTCATCCAGAGGAGCTTCTGTGTGTAAATGTGCTCACTAGCAAACACAGCCTTGCTTTAATTTGTAGCTCAAATTAAAACTCAAAAATATGGCTCCAGAAATCATGTGACTTTATGTCCAACAGCTTTGGAAATCTATAGAGACCCTGTATTAGGAGACAGACCCCAGAAAGCAAGATTACATAGGAAGCTTCTTACCATGCAATTTGTCCCAAAATGATGGTCTTGCAGATGTTTGTAATTTGGAAGTTTTCGTGGGGATTGAGCAATACCCTGGTTTGCTGGACAGGAGCTGGGAGCAGTTGGCTTTGGCTGACTAGACCTCCGTGGAGTTGGCCTGGTCGGCATGTCCAGGAACCACACACAGCCACTGCTGCATCAGAGTCAGATGTCAGCCTCCCTGCCTGTCTCTCCCTGGACAAGTTGTCTAAGTCTTTGAGCCCATTTCCTCATTCACAAAAACAAGAAGTAGCCATCCTTTCCCAACACAGAATTTTATAATTATAAAGTCATTTTCGAGCAAATGTAAAATGATACAGCTACTAATGAAAAAAGGATACAGCTTTTATAAAGGAATGAAAAATGAAACTATTCTCGGTTTTTCCGGCGGACTGAAGGGAGCGGAGCAGACCCGGCTGCGGGCCACGCCATCCGTTTCCGGCGGGCCCACTGTATCCTGGAGCTGTACAGTAAGGAGTCAGATAAGGACCCTAGGCACCAGCCGCACCACGGAGGGTTGAGGGCCTCTGCCCAGCCCCAACCCCACCCCACAGCTGCGTTGTAAGGACCCAGGCCCTAGAGGAGCTGGAGCCATCTCCTGCATCCCTCCACAGGAGGCGTGCTCCTGGAGCCACACTGAGACAGCAGGCAAGATAAAAGTGGGGGGGGGAATCTAGCTTTTATTTTGCCATCTACTCCTAGATGCCTCTATTCACCTCTTGTACCCACACCCTCTCCTATCTTCCTGTCAGAAGCAATACCCAGAAGTAAAAGATTCTTAGGCTGCCCTATTTCTTCTTCTGTACTATTATAAGAATCTGTGCAAAGCCTCCAATGGTCTTACAGCATATAGTTGGTACTATTGTACATATGCCCTTTTATCGTGTAGTACCCGCTGGCATATATGAGGTTCTAGGGTATAGGTGAGCTTCCTAAATCTGATAACCCTATTTCATTCTCCTCCTGTCTCCCTACCTCCCTGATTCCCCAGTGACCTTTTACCCCCAAAGGGTTTGGGGGCTACATTTATGATCAGTATGTTGTATACACATTGCTAATTAATTCTAAATTTTGGCATATGGACATAGAGGTAACTCATAAACTCAAAGTCTCCAGAATAGAATTTAACAAAACTTTTTATCTTATTTACTGTGTTTAATACTGATATTGGCATTTATTGTATTATGGTAACAAACATGATGTGATTGTTCTGCTCAAATACCTACCATGATGTGTCAGAAGTGAGAACTCGCAAGGGCCATTACAGATTCAAGGAGGACCCCCCAGGAAAGTGCTGCATCCAAAGGGCTCCAGATAATAGAAAGAGACCAGCAACAAACATTTCCCTGTCATCAGGCAAAGAAGAGCATTAATAATAATGAAAGAGTAGAAATGAGAAAATACACAAAAAACCAGACACAAAGATCACCACCACAGGGGAATTCAGAGAAAAGGGAAATAGGGCAAACTGAAACTCAAACACCAGGACTCTTGGAGATGGTAACTAAAGCGGATCTAGTAAAATGGAAATCAGAACTCATCTCTGAGATCAAAACAGAGATACTGTCCTCAGTGAAGGACATCATTAAAGAAGAGATCAGTGAGATGATAGAATCCAAGGTAGCAGAAGCAATGGAACCTTTTAAACAGGTTCAAACAGAGCTCCAGGGAATGATGAAGGAGAATGAAAGCTTGTGCAGTAGGATGAATGAAGCAGAGAACTGAATCTCAGACCTAGAGGACAGCATAGCAGCCGACGAGCAGGAAAGGTATAATCTATGGAAAAGAGCAAGGGACCATGAGAAATCAATTCAACAGCTTCTGGATGACTCAAAGAAAACATAAGAATGATTGGAGTCACTGAGGAAGCAGGAGACAGTGTAAAAGACATAAAAAAGCTATTGTCAGAGATAGCAACAGAAAACTTCACAGGAAAAGAAATAGACATACAGATAAATGAGGCCTATCAGACTCCAAAACACCATGACATAAAAATAGCTACACCTAGACACATAATTATCAAGGTTCCAGATGTACAACAAAAGAATGAAATACTGAAAGCAGTGAGAGAAAGGAAGAAAATCACCTACAAAGGGAAGCCCATTAGGATCACAGCAGACTTTTCAACACAAACACTCA
>PVIC010026783.1:0-24289 GCA_004025085.1 Thryonomys swinderianus
CTGGCTTTCTTCACCACAGTGCTTGGCTCACAGTGAGCTCTCAACAAATACTGGTAAATGAACGGATCCCAAGTAACCAGGGATTTAGCTTAGTGTCTGGTGCCTCCCTCAAAAGCATAAGGTCCCAAATTCAACCCCCAGTACAAAAAAGAAAGAGAAAGAGAGAGAAAATAGAACCCAACCAAAATAACAGATGTTATTATGTTATTGTTAAGGTCACCTGTTTGTTTTGTGTTGTTTTTGTTTGCTTGTTTTTTAACTTGACTCTTTATTGGTAAATTATATATATGCATTGTGATCACACACAATATTGAGTTTGTACCACCATATGACACAATTTAATTCTCATTTTTTCCCATTCCTTCACCTGTTATTGTTTGTCTTTTGAGACAGGGTCTCACTTTGTAGATCAGGCTGGCTTCGAGCTTGCGGTGATCATCTTGCCTCAGCCTCCCAAGTGCTGAGATGGCAATTGTGCGCCACCACACCCAGCAAAGTAACTCTGAAAGGGTTGAGGGTGGGACCCAGGGCCTTGCATGTGCTAGATAAGTGATTAAGCACTGAGGGTACTATTTTTAACCCTGATTATGTAGAGAAGTAATTGAGGCTCGGAGATTAAGTAATACACCCAGTTAAGTGGCTGATTCAAAATTGGAATTTGGCTTTCTAACTCCAGAGCCTACAGTGCTAAGGAAACAGTTTTCTCAAGTGGACCAGACACAAAAACCAGAGATTTCCTGTAGCCACAACTGCATAGTCCAGGGGTGGGGGTGGAGTTCAGAACAAAATTACAGATGGAATCCTGGGAGGCAGAACAGAAGCCTAGAATACTAGACCTGGGTAGGGTTTGGAAATCCTCACATGAGAAGAAACTATCCATTCAAGGCATACAGCACAGTGATAGCAGTTTCAGGGCTTGATCATTTTAATTTAAAATCCAGGCTTCACCCATACTCCCTCCCTCCTGGGGCAGGACGGAGGGCCAAGATAAAAACTCATTAGCTGGGCCTACTGGTGTAAGCTTGTAATACCATCACTCTGGGAGGCTGAGGCAGAAGGATTCCAAGTTCAAATCCCAACTGGGTGATTTCCTGAGTGAGATCCTATCTCAAAAAAAACAAAAGATGGGTCAAGGCCAGTGGGCTGAAGAGAGGTCAAGCCAGGTGAGGTTCCCAAAGAAAAGAGCATGCACAGAGCAGGAATTATAAAAAAACTGGAACCAATTTTAATTTCCACCAGCAGGGCAGCATCCAAGCGTGAGAGCGGGAGCTGCGGCTCTAGAGCTCTGGAGCTGGGCATCTTTGTCAGCTTTTCCAAGACACAGTAAGAAAAAACACCCATATGGCCTTGCGGAGCTGTGTGCTATGTGTGTGGCCATCCATGCTGATTTATCATTCTTATAACAAAATTCATCGTGCGCCTGCACTAAGTGACAGAATTGTGTCCTCACGTGCCTTCAGACACCCGGGCTTTGACACATCTGCCAGCGGCCCCCTACAGGATACAGCTCAGTGTGAAGGTTCAATCCCCAGTACCAAGAAACAACCAAAATTACATTTTAATATTATCAATTACAGATTGATACAATTGCAGATTTAGGGAGATCCCTACACATCTGCTTTAGCAGCAAGGGTATGTCTGCTACAGATTTGAGCTATAATATCTTGCTCTGTCATAGGCCCTGTATAAAGCACAATAACTGTATTATCTCTTCTAGTTTATACAACTCCATAGGGAAAGCACCATGATTGGACCCATTTTACAGGTTAAAAACAGAGGCTGAGAAACTAACGTCCAAATTTCCAGAGTTTATGAGGATCATCTTAGAGATTTGACCCCAATTACTCTGTCTTTAAGTTCTTAAACATTGTATTGGTCTTCTTCAAAAAGAGCCATGCTGACATGTATAAGGGTGTGGTAATCAGAAATTTATTCTTTTCCCTAATGTTTCCATTCTTTTAAAAAACCAGCATAACAAAAAAGATATTCATTATGTTCACATATGGACAGATATTATTATGGCCAATAATAATTAATAATAACAAACCATGGTAGGGCTGGAGATTTAGCTCAGTGGTTCTGGTGCCTGCCTTGCAAGCACAAGGTCCTGAGTTCAATCCCCAGTAACCACATACAATGCTGGGCGTGGTGACTCATGCCCACCAGCAATCAATACCACACACCACAATGCCAGGGCATGGTGGCTCAGGCCTTTAATCCCAGTACTCAGGAGGCAGAGACAGGAGGATTGCTGAGTTTGAGGCTTGCCTGGGCTCCATAGTGAGCTCAGGGTCAGCCTGAACTACAAAGCAAGACCCTGTCTCAAACAAACAAACAAAAAAAAACATGATAAACTTTGTATGCTATTGTATTGAAAAGTACATATATACTTTTGGGAGGATATGTAATAAATCACTGATTGGTTGAGGAGGTAAAAGTAGGACCAGCCTTTTACTCTTCATTTCCCTGTGTTATATGCAATTATTACTTGTTTGTTTCTTTGTTTTGATGGTACTGGTGATTGAACCCCTTTCACCCTGAGCAACAACCACAGCCCTTTTAATCGTTTTATTTTGAGACAGGGTCTTCTGAATTGCTAAATTGCTCAGCCAGTGTTCTGACTTGTAATTCTTCTGCCTCAGCCTCCCAGAATGCTGAGATCACAGGTTACTTGTATAATTTTTTAAAGTTAAAAATATAGGCCAGATGTAGTGGAGCAGCGTGTAATCCCAGCACTCAGGAGGCTGGGGAGGAGGATAACTAGGGATTCAAGGCCAGCCTGGACTCCATAGTGAGTTAAAGGCCAATCTGAACTACATAATGAAACCCTGCCTCAAAAAAAAAAAATATATATATATATATGCTTAAAATATATATTATAGGGCCAGAGATTTAGCTCAGTGGTTCCAGTGCCTGCCTCGCAAGCACAAGGCCCTGAGTTCAATCCCAGTAACCACATACAATGCTGGGTGTGGTGACTCACGCCCACCAGCAATCAATACCACATACCAAAGTGCCAGGCATGGTGGCTCACACCTGTAATCCCAGCGCTGGGGAGGCAGAGGCAGGAGGATTGCTGAGTTCCAGGCTTGCCTGGGATACATAGTGAGCTCAGGGCCAGCCTGAACTATAAAACGAGACCCTGTCTCAAAAAAAAAAAATATATATATATATTATAAATGTAAGTCTACCTAATTTCACAGTATGAATGACTCCAAGCTGCCACAACCCAGCACCTTGGAAGCTGAGGCAGGAAGATTTCTATGAGTTTGAAGTCAGCCTGAACCACATAGCAAGTAAGACCCTGTCTCAAAAAAATTAAAAAATAATAAAATAAAAAGAAAAACTCCACCACAAGTTAAATTAATTCAAGACTAGCAACAGCAAGCCTTGAGGGTAAATGCCTATAATCTCGGTATCACCAAAAAATTCAATAACAACAATTAAAAATGTGAAAAAGGCCAGTCAAAGTTTAATCTGCCTCTGCATGCTCAAGTCAGCATCAGGACAACGAAAGCAACATAAGAGGATGGTGAAGCGAGGGGAGCATTGTGTCCAGCTGATCATGGCTCAGTTCTCAGCTTCTACCACTCTCTGTTATTTTTTTTTTTTTTTTACCTCTGTGAACCTTAGCGTCCTCATCTGTGAACTAGGAGAGCAGCATCTCACACAGAGGATAGGGAAGACTGTGCATATGGAGCACCTCTTCCAGAGCTCCCCAGGTACAGAGGCCATTGTTATGCATTGACAACAGGACATTCTTCCCAGCCACAGGGGTTCCAGCCACACTTATGCCTGTGTGATAAGAGATGTGAGTTTGTTGTCAATCAAGGAACAGTCAGGCTGTGGGTAAAAGATGGAACGAATGGCCATTTATTTTTTCAATTTTCGTACCACCAGGAGGTCTCCAGGATCTCCAACTATACCTCAGTTACTAGCTATTTTTCCTGGGGGGGAAGACTATGCTTGCATGTGTGTATGGGGGGGGGAGGCTTGAGAAACAGATAGACCAGGCTTGGTTGAGTTCACAACCATCCACACTCCTATCTCCATCCCTCAGCTAGGAAATTTATGAGCTTATTAATTTTGACCAATCATAGGAATTTTTTCAGGACCACTTGATACTTTTTTCTCCTCTGCCTCCTCCTCCTCTTTCTCCTTCTTCCTCCTCCTGCTCCACCCCTCTTTCTCCTTTTTCTTCTCCCTCTTTGAGACAAAGTCTCACTAAGATGGCCTGGAGAGTCTTGAACTTTTGAGATCTTCCCAGAGACCATCATGTTCAGCTTTGTTTCTAAGTCTGAGTTGAACTTAATTTGAAGAAGCCCCTGAACGAAACAGCCAAGATATTATGTAATGTCTTTATTGATCACACAAGGGATGACTGGCCCTACAGTTTACTGGACAAATACTGATGATTTTGACTGGGTGCTGCTGTTTCCAACCTCACTAAGAGTTTGCACTGTTATCACAATGCATCATGCCATACCACCTTGTTAAATCAGAGAAATTCTGAATTGTGAAAAAATAACTCATTCTAGGAGTTTCAGATAATAGATTGGAGACCTGTATTTTTGTGGAGGATTTCAGATCTTCCGTGTCCAAAGCCTAGCTTCTTCCTACCATTCATCACAGTGTCCTCCTCTGTGGGAGGAGAGGGAGCGCTAAGACTGAGAAGGCTGGAGGTGAGGGGGGACCCCACTGAGGCATCAGAACCATGGACAGCAGCACACCTTTCAAACTACCCAAAGAGTCTCCTGCCAGTGTCTCAGGATTTAGTTCAGTGGTTCTTGCATATGCCTGGCAAGTGCAGGTCTGGAGTTTGATGCCCAGTACCACATACCACATACCAGCTATGGTGGGTCTTGCCTGTAATCCCAGCACTTGGGAGGCAGAGGCAGGAGGATTGCTGAAACTACCCTGTGCTACATAGAGTTCAGGGCCACCCTGAACTACAAAGCCAGATCTTGTTTCAAAAAAACTAAAAGAGGGCTGGAGATTTAGCTCAGTGGTTCCAGCACCTGCCCAGCAAGGGCAAGGTCCCTGGTTCAATCCCCAGTAACCACCAGGTATGGTGACTCACATCTACCAACAATCAGTACTACATACCACAAAGCCGGGCATGGTAGCTCATGCCTGTATTCCCAGCACTTAGGAGGCAGAGGCAGGAGAACTGCTGAATTTGAGGCTTGCCTGGGCTACACAGTGAGCTCAGGGTCAGCCTGAACTATAAAGTGAGACCATGTCTCAAAAAAACAAAAAGTCAATGTCATGGGCTCAGTTTTTCCTACTTATAGAGAGAATGACACAACGAAGCTCACAACCAATTGTTTTCTAATAATAAAACACAACATATAGGGCGGGAGTGGGAGAACAGTTGATGTAGAGGAAATAAATGTGTTTCTTATCTTTCTCCTCCAGATGGTTCCAGGCTCTTCTCCTCTGACATTATTAAAAGCCTGCCAGGTACTTTGAATGTTTGTTTCTATCAAGTTTCCTTGCCATTTTAATCTGCAAATACTTCTGACTAATTTGTTTTCCTGACTGTTCTGTGTTGCCTAGCCACTAAATTTTCCCTGTCTCACCTGCCCAGCAACCAGGTACATGGGTAAACTTGTTAGGAATGCACAGGAAGTCCTCGCTGAACTCCTGCCAGGCCTGGCCATCCTCAGAAAATATGCTTGAGTTGCCATTAGGTCTCTGAGGAGGAGAGAGGGGCACAGAGAGGTGATCCCCTTCCCTTCTAAATGAAATCATGCCCAGTCGCAGTGAGACTGAACTTCCTGTCCCTGTGATCATTGTCTTGAATAGTGAGCAGGAAGCCCCAATGTGTTAAACCACAGGGGCCCTTAGACCTATGCTGGAGGGAGTAGAAGCAGAACTGTTGTTTTTTTCTTTGGCAAATATCTATTACATTTCTACTTATGGTAACATAGATGAGGTACCAGAAATAGGATGCATCCCAGTCTTCTTCCCAGAAACTCAGAGGCAGGTGAGGGAGAGAGACAAGTGAGATACACATGTTCACTGCACACGGTGCTGTGGTAGAGAAAGCACAGGCTAGTCCAGGAAGGGGCACCAGCCCAGGCTGAGGAGACACAGAGGAAGAAAGCCAAGCTGAGCTGTAGTGATGTGCAAAGGGGTGGGCTAAGGGATTGCACGGGGACAGAACGGTGCATCCCAAGGCAGGGCACGTGGCTGGTGCACGTAGCTCAGCAGGAGAGTGCTCGCCTAGCAAGTGTGAGGTTCTAGGTTTAATCCTCAGCACTGAAACCGAATTACACATTCATCCACACTCGCGCACGTGCACACACACACAACTCTCTGGTCATTGTGAGGGAATGCAGGCTTGTTAACCTGTCATCTCATGGTATTTGTGTGTATCTAGCTCTATCCCACTGCAAAAATAATCCTTTCTCTGATGACCAGCACCATGTCATGTCCCCCAGTAGCCTCAGAAGCCACCCTATTCCCTGAATATATGTAGTAAATGCTTGATCAATAGTCATCCAGGATAATGGCCTCACACGTCACAATGTAGCAGTGATGCTTTCGTAGTAGAAACCAGACTGTTGCAGTAGAAACACTCTCGTTCTGTGCCTGCGATACTTGCTGTACTGCCCAAAAGACCTTGGACCCAAGGGCTCCAGCAAACCGCAGAAGTTGCTATGGCTCCTGTACTCCCGGGCATGAAAATTCCTCACAGTGTATGGCCGAGCAAAACCCTCCTGTACTTGTTCTTGAGAAGATTTAGTTCAAGCTCAGAACTGGCAGTTCTCATCATAGTGGTGCTTTTCGGAGCTGCTGCTTTGCTAATTTAAAAATGGAGCTTATTCTGGGGTTACCTACCAGAGCATCATATGAGAGTAGAAGGATGGGCGTCAGATGCACAGTGAGTCTCTTGAAAACATGAAACAGCGCTCAGAAGTGATCATTACTTAGAGAGAAGTCACAAGCTTCAGTTCTCCTGCCAAACGGTTATGGCCCTAACCGAGTCTTCCTATCTCTGAGCCTCATATATCTCCCTGTGGTTGAATTCTATAGATGATCCTTGAACGTCTCCTTGTCCCATAATTTTTTTTTGTTTTATGTTTGTCTTGCTATATGGTTATTACTTTTTTTTTTTTTGTGGTACCAGGAATCGAACTCTGGCCCTTGTGCATCCCAGGTTGACGCGGTACCACTTGAGCTAAATCCCCACCCTGTCTTGCTATATGGAACTCACTTTGTAGCTCAGGCTAGCCTTGAACTCACAATAATCCTCCTGCCTCAGCCTCCTGAGTATTGATACTATAGGTGTGCAGTGCCACGCCTAGCTTCCAAGATTTTTTTTTAAATGCTTTGGTCTATTCTGTTGGGAACTCTCAGCACCCCTTGCTCTGGGACAACCGGGCATTCACCGCAATGTTTATGTCCTGATTCATGCCCACTGGCACCATAGCTCCCAGTGTGGGGTGGCCGAATTGCAGCAGGGGATAAGTGTACTTGTTCCTGGCAAATCACGAGGACTCTAGTCCAGAGAGGACCTTCTTGGCTGGAGCTGCGAGGACTGGGAAGTGGCCAGGCAGCTGCGAGACAGATTCAGGTTGCAATCCCTGGGAAAGCTTCCCCGCGATGTAAGCAGCATTTCCCTGCAGAAAATGGTTTCTGTAACATTGGAACGGTCTGCTGCAGCTTAGCCGGAACCTTGACAGATGAAAAGAATTAAATCTATTACCAGTTGGCTATGTTATCTCTCTCTCTCCCTCCCCCCTCTGTCTCTCTGTCTCTCTCTCTCTCTCTCTCCCTTCCTCCCTCTCTCCTGCCCCCTCTCTTTCTCCTGCTTCAGCACTCTCTCACTTCCTCTTCTGCCAACTCCCTGGCCCTTCCTGAGATGTCAGCTTTCTTTATTTCCTCCCTTTTCCTCCTCGCTGTCTCCTCTGCCTCCTGCTTCTCTTCTGCCATTACACTCCTTATCCTCTGTTTCCTCCCACTGCTTCCTTCCGTGCCTCCCTTTCTGCCCTGAGGACCAGCAGGGCCATAGGGGACCATAACCTTCATAGATGAGACCTCATTTGCGGCAGTTCTACCGCTGAGACAGGCCAGAGTTCGAGCTCACTTCTGACTCCGCCGCCATCCATGCTGAGAGCAGAGACGGGTCTCAAAGGACATCAATAGGATCAGTCATTCACTCTGTGAATATTTATTTTTACTTAAGCTTTAAAATAATTTTAAGAGAATGCATGTGTATTGCAGGGAATGTAGAGGATACAGAAAAGAACAAAGAGGAATATTCAGATAGGCCACAGTTTCCACCATCAAGAGACAACCCTTTGGGCCGGAGGGTTAGCTCAGTGGTTCCGGCGCCTGCCTCGCAAGCGTAAGGACCTGAGTTCGATCCCTGGTTACCACATATAATGCTGGGCGTGGTGGCTCACGCCTGTAATCCCAGCACTCGGGAGACAGAGACAGGAGGATTGCTGAGTTTGCGGTGGCTTGCCTGGGCACCATAGTGAGCTCAGGGCCAGCCTGAACTACAAAGCAAGACCCTGTCTCCAAAAAAGCAAAAAAAAAAAAAAAAAGAGACAACCCTTTATGGCTTTTTGTTTCTGTTCCTCTCGGGACTTTTCCCGGGTCGATTTGCATACTCATAGTTATAGTATAGGTGCCACTTTGTAAAATGCTCCCCTGCCCCTCTTCATACCTTATACAAGCTATGTCTCCATGATCCCCAAACATTCTTTGAACTCGTTGATCCATTGCCCTGTTTGCTGGACATTTTTCATATTAACACTCCAATTTTTCTATAACAGTAATTTATTTTCCAATGACCATTTTCTGTGGCAAGTTTACCCAGCAATATGGTAGAGGGTTGGAGAGTGAGACCACAGATCTAGGCTACCCGAACTGAAATCTTCCCTAATAAGCTATGGAAACTTGGGTGAGTTATATCTCGGTTTTCACACCTGTACAGTAGGGACGATAAGAGAACCCACCTCATGGGGTTGTTGGAGTTAAATAAGATGATTTGCTAAAGCAATTAGATTACTGCCTGGCACATAGTACCTACTCAATAAATGTGGCCTGCTCATACTGCACTTAAGGTCCCAGGGAGATTTCCTCTGCTCCTCCGTCCTCCTTTCTTCACTGCTGGATGAGTCAGACTGAGGTCTTCAAAAGGAACATCAGGAAAACAAAAGGGACATGGACAAAGGAAGCACATTAGAATCCTCAGGCTATGAGTTTGACAAGTACAGTCTCCTGATGACCTGAGGGAGAACTTGGGACCTAGCGCCATTGAAATCCCACCTGAGAAGCAAACAGAGGATGCCCACACCTTCTACACCTCCAGGTTGCCTCCTCCAGGCTTCCTCATTAAATGTCCCAGTCTCTGGTATGACAATGAGGGTGCTGGGGTCCTGGGGAAAAAGGGGTGGTGGGGAGATGGGCTCTGGTATCAGACAGGCCTGGCTCAAATCTTGCCTGTCCCTGGTGAAGACATAAATCTGGCACACTAATTTAATCTCTGTGAGCCTTAATTGAAAACAACCTAATGGAATTATTTTGAGGATTAAAAGATAACATGGTTGCCAGGTGTGGTGGCTCACGCCTGTAATCCCAGCACTCGGGAGGCAGAGGCAGGAGGATTGCTGAGTTCACGACTTGCCTGGGCTACATAGTGAACTCAGGGCCAGCCTGAACTACAAAGCGAGACCCTGTTTCAAAAAAAAAAAAAAGATAACATGGTTGGGCCAGAGACTTAGCTCAATGGTTCCAGCGCCTGCCTCGCAAGCACAAGGTCCCTGGTTCAATCCTGGTAACCACATACAATAATACCGGCTGTGGTAGCTCACAGCACCAGTAATCAGTACCACATACTACAAGTGCTGGGGTTGGTGGCTCAAACCTGTCATCTCAGCACTCAGGAGGCAGAGGCAGGAGGATTGCTGAGTTTGAAGCTTGCCTGGGCTACATAGTGAGCTCAGGGCTAGCCTGAACTACACAGCGAGACCCTGTCTCAAAAACAGATAGATAGATAGATAGATAGATAGATAGATAGATAGATAGATAGATAGATAAAGTGGCTGACACAGACTGGGGATTCTGGGTGTGCTCTTTTCTCTCTGTTCCTGGTCTGAAAAGAATAAGAAGTTTCCCAGCTTCTCTAGGCATTTTTTTTTTAATGCCAATTACCCTTGTGTCTTCCAGCTGCCTGTCTCCCCAGATCAGCAAGTGGGCAGGAGAAAAGGACCATGTCTCTCATCTACACTTCAGGCCGAAACACATACAGCAGGGAGGCCTAAGAAGAGTGTCTGCGTGCACAGGGAACAAAGTGTTTCCTAGATCAGAAAGTCCCCTCTGGGGCAAAGGCCACACAGACACAGACACATACATGTGCGCGAACAGGAGCGGTCCTGGGTTCTGACGATAGTCCTGAGAGGGCCCCAGCGCGAGCCTCACAGAAGTCTGGGCCCCTCTCTTCAGTGTCCCAGTTCAAGGTGACGGCAAAGAGAGCTTCCTTTTTCAGACCTGGCTAGTTCTGACCTTGAGGGCAGGGAGCAGGTGGGATCATGCATCCATTTTATTTCTCTGCCTTTGGCTTGGCATTAATCTCTGTTTTTTTCCAACTTGGAAGTAACTTCTCCAGGATTTGTTTGTAAACTGGGGATGAGGCATGTTTATGAAAATCAAATGAGCAGATGCTTCCAAAACTTTAGCGTGTGAGGCAAATAAAAAGCATTCTTGTTCTCTCTCCCATTGTTATTCTGTCACTGCACCAGGTGAAAGGGCCCTTCTGTCTGCCTGCCAGCGCTGACACCCCTCACCCGGCACGGCACACCCTCACACGCGCGCACTCACATGGCTCTGCTCCAGCAAAGTGCGAGAGTGCCAACCAGGCAGGTTTCCCTGCCGTGAGCACATGCGCCCATGCCCCCGAGGCAGCCTGCGGGAGCCAGCGATGGTGCCGGGGTTCTGTGCTGCGCAGTCTGCACGGTTGCTCTGTTCCTCCAACTTGTGCTCTGACCCTGCCTCTCGGAGTTGAGATAACTCACCGGCTCCCTTCCCCAGGCTCGAGGCGGGAGAGCAGAGTGTTAGACAGAAACGGCGCTGAGACTTCGCCTCACCTTTCTCTGAAATGAGTCAGTGTGTTTCTAAAGCTCGTCTTCAGCTTTGCAATCTCCCATGGAGAGAGAAAGTGAGCAGCTGGTAGTGCCCTTCCAAGGCACCCCCACCCTGAGACAGTTGAGAGGCAGACTAGGGATGCTACTTCATCTGGGCTTGGGGGAGTCTCCCTCTAACCAAAGGCCCTGACTCAGAAGGACTGAGGATTTTCAGGCTTCTCTTTTGGGTGCAGAGTCAAGAACTGGTTCTCACTACCTGCTGACACCCACAAATGCACTCCTCCTTGGAGCTGTGACATTCCGGAGCCATGTACAGGATTTGGTTGGCAGGCAGCTCAAAGGCCCACCTGTCCCAGTCCTCTCCCAGCCTGCCCCTCCCATCACCCAGGACACTGTAGGTCACAGCCGTGTAGCGTGGATCATGAGCTTGACTGACAGGGGCTCGGCTTGCTGGGCCGGGGCAAGCTCATCCTCCCCCTTAAGGGGAGCATCTCTTTCAGTGTGTGGCCTATTGAAGCAGCAACAGAAGCAGATCTCCCTACATTTGGTGCTGATTTACATTCCCCAGGGAACACTGTGAAGAAATCAACCCCTTGTAAAAAGAGCTAAGAGTTTATGCATGAAAAAGCTTATGAAAGGAAGTCCCAGGTGGAAAGAGATTAGCAACCAGAGCCAACTCCAACCAAAGCAGAACCCACCAGGGCTGTGCTTTGCTTGGGGACTGTAGGAGAGCTGGGAGGAGACCAGGATTTGGGGCACTCCTTCCAGTGCCCGCTCTGTCCCACACGTACATATTGCTCTGTTCCCAGCAAGAAACACACTGCCTCTTCCAGGTGGCCTTCTGCAGCCACGCTGCCTTCCTGAGCTCTCCTGACCCAGGCCCAGATCTTTCCTTTCCACGAAGGCAATCTAAATAAGACAGGAAGGGTTTAAAGGTCTCCAACAACTCTATCATCCTCCCTAAAGTCTGAATAAAATTTTGAAAGAAAGTATAAAAGCCTGGACACTCTGCGGGCTGTGACGCTCAGCAGCATCCCCCATGGCCTGCAGGTTTGTTCCCCTCCTGTTACCACGTGGCGGGAAGGATCAACTTCCCAGAAACAAGAGAGCCCTGTGCTCTTCCCAGAGTCAATCTAGAAGAGTCTCCAACCATCCTGCTCACTCACCGTTGTTCAAATTCTTACCACCTTTTTCCTGGACTCTGCCGTATCCTCTTCTCCTGTCCCCCGGCTTCCCCACTTCGGTCCAGCCATCCTAGCCACAGCCCCCTCTTCTCCTGGCCTGCCTCTTAGGTGACTAATCCTTTGATAAAACTCAGCCCAAATGTCACTCCTCCAGGAAGCCTCTCTGGGATTTTTCAGGGAAGAGCATCGTTCAGTGACTCCATGATAATGTTTATCTGTGGCGACAGAATTGCTGACCAACGTGTCAACCCAAAACCCTTCACTGTAGCTCCTTCAACGACCTGGACCAGGGCATTCTCAGGGTCTTGCACAGACGCTGACCTTCCTTACATGGCAGATAATGCTTAATGGAGAGAGGCAAGAAGGGATGAAGAGAGGGAATAGAAAATGGAAAGGAAACTTGCATATTTATAGATTCTTCAGTCCCCGAGCCACCATGTAGATCTGGTGAGGGATAAAAGGTAATTTCCTTAAAAGAAATTCCCGTCACTGAATCAGTCCACTGTTCTCTGTTACAAATTTCACACACTGCTCATTGCTCCTATGGCTTTTCTACAGCGACTGAAGGGGTTTTGGGTTCTGAGGAAACAGTGCTTCCGGTGAGTGCTTTGGTCACACAGGGAGTTAGGGACAAAGGCAACAGTAGCTCCCAGCTTTCCTGGCACCCAAGCCAGGGCCTTTGCACTTTGAGTTTCCCCTCCGGGCAGCAGTATATAATCATCAACAGTACTTGGAATATATATGCTGCTTTTGCTTCACTGGCTTTTTTTTATTATCCTTTCAATTAGTAATTCAGTAAGCAGAAGGGGCATGGAACAAAGCCAGGGTAGGGAGGAGAGAAACAGAGGGCTGAGGACAGGCAGGGGCCATAAGTCCCTGGGGGGGGCGGAGGCCAGGAAGATACAAGGATGCAGAAAGGCGACCAGGGAAGTGAGGTGTGTGCAGACCAGAATGGTCTGCACCCCCTGGGCTCACAGGGCAAATGCTATAGTGGGGTAGGGGCAGGAAAGCAGGCATGTATTTAATTCCCAATAGGTCCAACACGGAGACGAGCCCCGAGACCGCCACAGGCCAAGGGACTCTGGCCCACCTTGAAGGGGAGGAGACCAAGCCCCCAGGAGCTGAAGGAAGTACTCCAGCACCCTGCCTCCTGTAGAACCCACCATTTGGTGTGTTCTGGTGCCTTTGGATGGGGTCCAGGGGAGGACAGGGCCCCGCCAGAACCTGGTCCCCAGTGCCTCCCAGCCCCACCATTTCCTGTGCTGGGGTTCACTCCCAGGCTCCTCCTTACCTTCAGAAGATAAGAACACTGCTCTCCACTGACTTCTAGATCCTGCGACGAGACTCAAGACCTTGTGGGGGTGGACAGCGGAGCTTCATCCACTCCTAACACTCAAGATGGGGATTTTCCTGCCAGAGGAGAGGGAAGGGGGGCAGGGGAAGAGGAGCCCAGTGGGGGACACAGCAGCCAGACCTGTGGTTGGATTTCGGTACCCACTGTGAGCACTGAGTCAGAGACCCACCCACTCAGGGCCGGTTGGGTGCCAATGTCTCACACACACTATGTCCTCGTGTGACCCCCCCATAGATGGATACTGCTCCCCCATTTTGCCCATGAGAACACCGAGACTTTAAAATATTAGGTAACTTGCTCAAGTAAATAAATGGGACGCTGTCCTCAAAATTTGGGCCCACAGCCTTGAAGCCTGTGCACTTTGCAGGACCATCATTACCAACCAGAGATTTTATCTCAATCAGCCCAGAGTCCTCTGTTAAAAGGATGGGGGGCGCTGATACATTGTTAAGAAAATTAAATGAGATTATGTTGGTTTAAAAGATAACCTGGCACGGTGTCTGGTATATAGTAGGTACTCAATAAATACTTCCTATTTGTTTCTCTTTTTCTGGGGCAGATCAGTATTAAAACTCAGGGCTTAGGAGCCTAGAAGCTCCAACAAGCTTCCAGAAGCCTAAGGGCCGCCCACCGCCTGGGGGCTGCGCGGGAGGCTGGAGCGGAGAGGGGCCGAGAGCGGGCTCGGCTTCAGCTGCGCGCCCCTCGCTCCGCCGCCGGCTCCGGGCTCCGCGACTTCCCGCCCCGCCCCGCCCCGCCCCGCCCTCCCGGGAGCCGGGTCCGGGCGCCTGGGGGCTGGCTCCGGAGCGTGGAGGGGAGCACGGAGCGCCGAGGCGAGAGGGAGGCGGCCGCGGGAGGCAGGGGAAGCGCAGGGCGACCCTCCTCGCCGCTCGCCCAAGTCGGCGCGGAGCCGCCTCGGGCCGGGCTGAGGGCTGCGCGGCGGCGGCGGGGCCCGGCCAGGATGCGGGGCTCCCGGGACCGCGCCGGGCGGGGCGGGCGGCGGCGGCGGGCAGCTGGCGGGCGCTGTCCGCGGTGCTGAAGCGGCGGCGGCGGCGGGGCCGGGCCGGAGCGGGGGAGCCCTCCGGGGAGCCCCTCCGCGGCCGCGAGGCGGGGGCGCCGTCGCTCGCCGGCCCATGCCTGGTCCCCGAGCCCCGCGGAGGAGGCGGGACCGTCCGCGGCGGGACAGGTAAGGGCCCGTCTGGGGGGCATAACGGAGCTGAGCGAGGAGCGAGCTGGGAGGGAGCGGGAGCCCCTTCAGGGAAGGGGCTCTGAGCCCAGCTGACTGCACCTTGAGCTCCTCAGCCCTCGCCACGCAGTCTGGGGGGCCTTAGGAGGGGGCTGGGGCTCCAGAACCACGACAGCCACCTGGGCACCCTGACCTCACACCGTCAGGCCTTGACCCCAACCTCAGGCAGCCCTGGGACAGCCAGCCCACTGGTTTCAGGAATGAGGATGAGTCTCTCAGACTCCCTGGGACCCCAGTCCCCACCAGGTTCTACGACATTAACAGAATCCGAGCAGCAGGCTTCACTGAGGTCCCCTCTCCCCAAGCGTGGTCACCAGGGTGACCGGAGTGGCTTTGATAGTCCCCTGCTCTGAGATGTCTTTCTCCTGAAATGGCCCCTGGGCCAACGAAAGGACCCATCCTCTCAGAACTGATTAACCCACTTCCCCAGGGAAGCAAGGGAGGTGTCAGAAGAGCCTGTTTTTTCCTGTGACCCTCTTGACTGCCATGGGAAGAGGCCAGTTTGGCATCATGTGTCCTTGGTGCAGGAGGACTAAGAAGAGGGAACCTGGGTCCTGTCTTCTAACCCGGCCCTGAATGCTGATGACCCTAGACCAAGCCTCCATCTGGAGTTCTGTCTTTCTGGCAAGAGTAGATCGAATGAGCTCATTCAAGGCTGCAAAGTGCTTCCAGTTCTTCAGAGCAGAGTTCTGTGAGTGGCAGAATGTGGCGATCAAAATAAAACTGCGCAGAGGAAGACTTGGCTTGTCGCTGTGGACAACCATTGCTTTACAATGCTTCATCCCTACCCTCCAACCCAGCTTAACTTCCCCACTCCCGGTGACAGAAAGAGCCTAGGAGTCCCTGGCGGGTCACTGACATGTACTGGCGTTGGCCCATCACCCAATCTCTCTGAACCTCCGTCTCCTCACTCCTAACAGGGAGTGTGCAACCTCTGAGGTTCTTCTCTCCTCAGAGGACTCCACAAAGCAGTGCGCCTGGCCAGAGACACAGGCCAGCCGGATGTGCGTCTCCAGGCCTACGTGAGCTCCGCCTCTGTCCTCAACCCCTGGCCAGGCCTGGCTTTCCTGAGCTCCTAGAAGCAGTGAAGTTTAAATTCTAAATCTTCAGCAGATAAAAGGCTTTCCTTCCCATCCTGTCTCTTCCTCCGTCATCACCTATAGAAGATAATACAGGATGAGACTCTGACTCTGTATTTTTTCTTCCCCCACCCCCAAGAATCACAGATCTAGGGAAATAGCTCCTTGAAGGCAAGGATTGTATTGTTTTCATCTCTTCGCTTTCCTCCATGCCCTTCCCCCCACAGCACCTGGAAGATAGGAAGGACTCAGTAATTGGGTGTAAAATGAGGAAATGAAATGTGAAAATGCATCAAAATAAAAGCATTTGACTGGGAATCAGGAACCCAGTGTTCTGGTCCCAGATCTGCGACTGCCTATTTCAGGAAGGTCCCTTCCCTTCTGGGGGCTTCAGCTTGCTCATGTGCAAAAGAAAAGAGTTGGACTAGACAAGTTTTAAGATTCCAAGCTCCAGTGTTCTCTCACAGCTCTGAGGCTGTCTTGCACCCACTTCTCTGGCAATACAAGATGTCACCTTCACTAACTTGGCCTGAAGAGTAAGTTAATGACCTTTCAGCAATGTGCTGGATTTTGTGAATGGAGTGGAAAGGAACAATAGAAATCAGGAAAAGCCATTTATGTCTCTGGTATTTGCATAAGAACCTTCTCTTCCTTATTTCCCTGGGAGAGTCACACATGTATACAGAGTGGTTGAGCCGATAGAATCCCTGCCTTCAAGCCAAAAAGCCAAGAACCATTTCTGCCACCAATAACCCTTGTGAGTAGCCACTGGCCGGGAACCTGACTTCGGTCATCTCTGCTCAGGGACCTCGGCTGGCAGGGATCTCCCTCAGGGAGACTGGAAGGACAGTCAGGAAAGATCCAGCCCCACAGAGAGAGGGTTTCTCCTTTTATTAAAAAAAAAATTAGTTTCTCAGGCAATAATTTCTCTCAACTATGGCAGGCCCAGCCAGTGTCAGAAAAACCTTAGCTAATTGGCACTTGGGCAGAGCTGAGTAAGCCATGCCAGTGACCTCCCTGACGTACACTCTGAGTGCCCAGCCGAGGTGGGGACCAGCCCCCCTTCCCCGTCAGCACTTTCTGGCTCCCAGCTGTTGGCGCAGCGCTGGCAAGAATCAGCCCTCGGGAGTTAATGGACAGTCACTAACCTCACAACCAAGTGACGCGGCAGCAACAGCCGGCGTGGAGTGAAGCTTTTTTCTGCCGGGTTGGTCTGTGGGGCAGCTGGCCTGCTGCTGGCTGAGGACAACACTACACCCCCTGATGGCTCTCTGGGTGTCTACCCACCCCCAAAGCTGTCAGAGTTCGGGGCATCCCCGGTCACACAGGCAGATCACATCAGGCTCCCCTCCCAACCAGGGAAAGCTACCTGCTCATTAGCTACTTCCTGTGTCCCCTTCCTGTGTCTTCCTACCCCCTCCTTGCCAAGGCTCCTACTCTAGCTTTTCAGAAAGGCCCCAAGGGAAGGAAGGTAATCTTGCTTACTTAGGGAAGGGTTCAGGGAAACTGAGGAAGGAGAAGAAAAAATGCAAGTTGGTTACTAAGAAAGTGTTTTGTGTGTAAGAGTGCACAAGTGTGTGTTTGTATGTATGAGAGGCTGAAATATTAAAATATACACATGGATGTCCCTTCCCCTGTGACACACAAGCAAAATAACAGAGGCAGGGATATCTGGAGTGTGCACACTATTAATTGCTGTCAAGTCCAAAGGCCAATCCATTTGAGGGTCTTAGAGGAATTCCCAGCTCCACACTATACCACTCCAGGGGGGAAGACGCAGAAGAAACACCGCAGTTCTCAAACCTGCTTCTGTGCTTCTCCGCTCAGGTGGCGTTCTGTCTGGACAAGGTCCCTTCTGCTTCAAGCCGAGGGACGGTAAGGACTGATCTCATTCCAGATCTTTGTCCAAGTCCTCCTTTGGCTGACTGCCTCTCTTCTTCTCTTTCCTCACTCCTCCCTGTGGCACCACCCAAGCAAACCACACAGGAAGTGAGGGCCCACTGCCCCACCTGCCATTAGGTGTGCAGTCGCCCACCAGTAGACGCCATTTGCTTCTAAGTGGTTTGGAATGAGCTGCTTCAGGAGACAGACAGGTTGTTTCAGCAAGAAAAAAGATTTGATTTCCACCTGAGAATGGACTCATTTGAGTACCGCAGCCACCAGCCTGTTCCTCTCAGCAGTTTTCATCCTCGTCAGCCACAAAGCCATTCCCGGGCAGGCAGGTGGATGCTGCTTTGAGGGAGAAGCCAGCAGATGAGGGAACAGAAAGGGTAGGTTGATTCTTCTCAGAAGACAACAGCTAAGATGCCTCCTGCAGCAGTGCAGAAGGGTCTGTCTGCTTTATTCATGCTTCCTGGGTTCCCTCCTCAGTCCTCTCCTTTCTGGCACCCTCCTTCCCTTTCTGAATATTTTCAGTGATTTTTCAAATCTCTCTCCAGCCCTGACCACTACACAGGGCTTCAATTTCATACATTCAAATGCCAGGCAGAATTTCTCTCTTGCTACCCCAAAGGCATTTTCAAGTCAAACCAATCAGCTTCTCACCCCACCCTGCTCCTTCACGTGTGTGTTCATTTCTCTAGCTTGGGACGTGATGGGCCCTCTCAGTCTAAATCTGCTTCCTGTTCTTCCTCCTCTTCCTCTCTTTGTTTGTTTTGTTTTTGAGACAGAGTCTTGATCTGTAGTTCAGGCTGTCCTTGAACTCACAATGAAACCCAGGCTGGCCTCAAACTCAGCAGTCCCCCTGCCTCAGCCTCCTAAGTACTGGGATTACAGACATGCACCACCATGCCTGGCTTCTTTTTTTAAAGCTCAGGAAATACTTTCAGCTTCTGCTTCATTAATTATTTTAATTTTAATTGAAAAATAATAATTATAGGGGCCGGAGGGTTAACTCAGTGGTTCCGGCGCCTGCCTCGCAAGCGCAAGGTCCTGAGTTCAATCCTCAGTAACCACATACAATGCTGGGCATAGAGACTCATGCCCACCAGCAATCAGTACCACATACCACAGTGCCGGGCGTGGTGGCTCACGCCTGTAATCCCAGCACTCGGGAGGCAGAGACAGGCGGATTGCTGAGTTCAAGGCTTGCCTGGGTTACATAGTGAGCTCAGAGCCAGCCTGAACTACAAAGCGAGACCCTGTCTCAAAAAAAATAATTATTATAATTACATATATATATTTATGCCATATATTGTGATGCTTCTTTAATTAGTATTTTCCTCTTCTAGTCTTTTCTATTGTGTCTTCCTGAAAATCCTATTAGATGTATGTTGGACCTTCTGTGCTCCTATAATGCCTCTTAATTTTCTTTCATATGTTTTGTGTTTCTATCTTTCTCCCTTTCCTTTTTTTTTTTTTTTGTACTTGGGATCAAACTTAGTTTGATCTGTCTTGCTTTGTGTTTGCAAGACAGATGCCAGAGCCATTGAGCTGAATCCCAACCTTTTGTGTCTTTTTCTCTCCTTTTTCTATTAAGAGTAAGAATGCCAGGTATTTAGCACAGTGGTACTGGCACCTGCCTTACAGGTGCAAGGTCTCAAGTTTGATCCCTGGTAACCCCCCAAAAAAAAAACAGAGTAGGGAGAATTTATTGAGAGAAATATAGTGTTTGGTCTAAGAGAAACAGAAGAAAGTCCAGAAAGCGGGTTTTGCTCTCTATATCTTTCTTTCACATGTTCTATAACTTTTTGCTCTGCCTTGGGGAATTTCATTAACTTTTTTTTTACATTAAAAGATTAGTTGTGATCTGGGTATAGTGGTGCATACCTGTGATCCAAACTATCTAGGAAGCTGAGGCAGGAGGGTGGAAAGTTTAAGCCATCCTGGACAACCTAGTGAGATCCTGTGTTAAAACAAACAAATAAATAAAAAGAAGCATTGGATATGTAGCTCAGCACAAGCCCTTTGTCCATTCCATTATTCAGTCTCTCCACTGACTTTTTGAAAAGTTAGACAAATATTTTCAAAAGCTCTTGTTTGTTGATTGCTCCTTTTCCATAGTATCCTGTTCTTGTTTTATAGATGCAATGTCTTCATATCTCTCCAAGAATATATATATATTTTTTTAAAAAAGATCTTTGCTGTAACCTGAATAATTTTAGAATCCCATGGAACAGTTCATTCTATTTGTGTATTAAATCCTTCTCTTTTCTTTTCATGTAGTTATTTTTCATGATTCATTTTTGTCCATTCACATTTATGAGTGAAGGAAGGTGTGAATTGGAACAAGCAACTGGTATGGATCTCCTCTGGAGTTAGGTAAGTTTATCTCCTCAACAGGCCTCTTCCTGGAGTGAGAGTTGTCCTTACCTGTAGCTCTGGGGGGGCTGCAAGTTTCTTTGCCCTGATTTCTTCACCAAGGAACCTCATCTGCTCTTTAGCTCTCAGAAACTCCTCATGTTCCTGGCCCACTGGTGTTCTTTTTAAGAAGGAAAAAAGATTGCCTTTTACTCTAGGGTGAGCTGCCTCCCCCTCGTGTTTCTATCTCAGTTCATCACATCACCTTCTCTTTGGTTGACAGAGCCAGAAATTTGGGGTTCTTTCTTGACACTTCTCTCACTTCTAGTTAACCATAAACTCAGGTCATTTAGCCTTCTATCTACGCCTCAGCTAGGACTCTTCCTCTCCATCCATCTTCTCCAAGCAGCCCAAGTCTTCATCCTCTCCTGCCTGCACTTCTGCCATAGTGTTTCTCTCTCTCATATTATTGTATATATCAATGAGATTTACTGTGATATTTCAATACGTGCACGCAATGTACACTAATCAAATTGGGGTAGTCAGCATTTCCCTCTGAAGCCTCTGAGCTCCTCTCTGCTAAAGTGTCCTAAAATAGAGAGCAGGTTACTCCGCACTACAGCCATCACCATGCTGTGCTGTGGACACCAGAACTTATTCCTTCTCCCTCACCATGTCCCAGTACTCATTACCCAACTCCCTTTAACCACCCTTCCCCCCAACATCTCCCAGTCTCTAGGAGTCACTATTCTACAGTCAGGTCAATTTCTTTTTGGAGCTTCCACATATATAAGAGAACATGATATTTGTCTTTCTGTGCCTGGCTTATTTCACTCAGTATCCTCCAGTGCCATCCATTTTGCTGCAAGTGATAGCATTTTGTTCTTTTTATGGCTGAATAATATTACTTTGTATACAGTACAGTGTTTCCTTTACCCATACACCGCAGATGGGCAACTAGGTTTATTCCATATCTGAGCTACTGTAAAGAGTAAAAAACCACCAGAGTCTCCCAACAGGACTCCTGGCCTCCACTCCCTTCTCACACACCCCTTTTATCAGCCGCTGCCAGCCAGGGAGCGCCTTGTCCCTTCTGCCACCATCACCCCCCCCCAGTGCCCACAGGGCAAAGCCCCCATGCCTGGCACAGGCTTTCCCACTTTGCTCACCTGTTCCCCTCAATACTAAACCACCCAGACTTCTCCCCACGACACCGCAGGCCTTCGAGGCATTTGCTTGGTTGGAGATGCCCTGCTCTCATCTCACATAACTGACAGCTCTTATTTTATCTTCAAGAGTCATTTTTATGTGATCTGCTTAAAGAAGCCTCTTTTAGTGCCCACCGTCCATCACCATCGTAGGACAGGGGCCCCTTGTGCTCTGGAAGCTGCCAGCACAGTCTACAGAAACCTTGGACCCCTTAGTCTTTACTGTCTGCCCCTCTTCACTGCAGTGGCTTCTTCTTGTCTTTTTTTTTTTTTTTTTTAACACAGAGTCTCACTTTGTAGTTCAGGCTGGCCCTGAGCTCACTATGTAGCCCAGGCAAGCCTCAAACTCAGCAATCCTCCTGCCTTTATCTCCCAAGTGCTGGGATTACAGGCGTGAGGCACCGCAACCGGCATTGTGGTGTGTGGTACTGATTCCTAGTGGGCGTGAGTCACCACGCCGGGTATTGCTATATGTGGTTACCGGGGATCAAACCAGGGACTTTGTGCTTGCTAGGCAGGCGCCAGACCACTGAACTAAATCTCTGGCCCTTCCTGTCTATTTTTGCATCCTAAGAGCTAGCCTGAAGTAAATGTCTGAGCAATGTCTCTGTGCAGAGCTAAGCGTGCCTCCCCCATCGGATCCTGGAAAGCACTTTCTTACTGGGGGCCTCAGTGGCCTCAGCTCACTCACTTCCTGTTCACTCATTTGTTCCTGAGGTCAGCTGCTTATTGATTGCCGCTGTGTCTGGACCAGGCAAGAAAGGGGACGAAGGGAGGAGCGAGACACCCAGGGCTCCTCCCTCCGGAGTTTGTAGCGTGGGGAGGGAGACAGGCTCTAATCAACGAGTCACACCTATATAAATAGAGGCTGTGATAAGCGCTTGGAGAGGAAAAGGAGCCCAGAGGAGCTGGGAGAACTGATCACCAGGTACTGAGGACTAGACTCAGGGACCGTCTCCCTGCAGAGTGGCCTTTCGGCTGAGTGTGAACATGCTGATGTGAGAGGCGCTTCTGAGACACGCCTGACGTGAAGGGGGGAGAGGGACGGGCGCTGAGAGGCACAAGGCACCAGGGAAAGATGCTCCTGTTGTCTGTCTGTTGTTGCCTAAGATACCCCAAACCTAGCGCCTTCCGCAACAGAGATTTTATTATAGCGCAGGACTTTGAGGGGCCCTAAAGCAGCAGGGGCAAATTCTAACGTGGCACCAGGCGAGCTCACCTGGTGACAGATGGGCAGTTTGAAGAGCCCAGGATGGCTTTGCTCACATGTCTGGCACCGTAAAGATGCGTGGGACGCGGCTCAGTGGGTTCCGTTGCCTGGAGGCTCCGCTCACCCACGGCCCTTCTGATATGGTGACCTCAAGAGTATCCGGCCACCTGCAGGACAGCTCGGGGACCCAAAGGAGGGCACACCAGTGATCCAAGCGAAAGGCGCCAGGCCTCTTACAAAGGTCACACAGCGCGTCCGTGGCTGTGCCCTGCGGGGGAAGAGGACACAGCCCTCCCAGGCTAGCCGGGACGGACGTGAGCTCCCACCTCTGCTTGAGAGCAGTGTCCAAGTCTTCGCAGCCAGGTTTGACAATCTCCATGACGATTTCATTGAAGTGAGATGCATTTAAGTGCTGCCAGCAAAGAAGAGGAGTTAAGAGCTGTTGGAGACAGAGAGAGAAAAAAGATAATCAATTGTGTTAGGTTTGCTGAGGAGGCGAACTGAAACAAAGAAAGCTAAGTTCCCATTTGCCTTCACTCTGCCCACCTCTCCCCGTTCCCACCCTGGCTTTTCCTCCTTGCTGGTGGGTGCGGCAGGCTCCACTAATGTCTCTGGCTGCCCTGGTGGCTCTTACTGACAGCGGGGCAACACCAAACCCAGCCCGAAGGCACTACAGCTACCTTGGTCACAGTTCAGAGTTTGGCGGGGGTTTGTGTATCATCTGCCGGGAAGACAGTCTAGCGCTTATATGTAAAGATTTCACCTTTTCCCTGGATTATAATCACTTATACTTAATCTTCTGCCCTGCTAGGAAGTTCAGGCTTTTATCTTTCAGCTGAAAAGCAATCTGCATGCACTGAGCGACAGTGGAGGGTAGCAGCCTCACAATGGCTCTGTATTCATCTGAGTCCAGGTCTTCAAAGGTTATGGAGGCAGCCACCCTTGGGCAAAAGTCATGCCAGATCTCTTAATCTTTTCTTAAAGCTCCCATTTCTCCTCTTCACTGTGGATCCCAGTTTTAACCCTTTTCTTTCTTTGTTTGTTTTTTTTTGTTTCTGTTTTTTTGAGACAGGGTCTCGCTTTGTAGTTCAGGCTGGCTCTGAGCTCACTATGTAGCCCAGGCAAGCCTCAAACTCAGCAATCCTCCTGTCTCTACCTTCCAAGTGATGGGATTACAGGCGTGAGCCACCACGCCCAGCAACCCTTTTGAAACCAACTCCTCACCCCTCCGCTCCCGGATGAGTCACAGCTGGGGTAGTGAATGAGAGGCCAGGCTTTGGACGGAGGCAAACCTGAGTTCAAATAGAGTTTCTCTCATTGCATAATGTTGGACAGGTTCCTTAATTCATCTGAACTTCAGTTTTCTCAACTGAAAAATGGAAGGTAATAATAGCCAGTTTTGGCAAAGTATGTTAGCATATACCTGAAATCCCAGCACTCTGGTGGCTGAGGCAGGAGGATTGCAAATTTGAGCTCAGCCTGGAAAACTTAGATCCTGTCTCAAAATAAGAAATAAAATATAAAAGCCTTGGAATGTAGCTCATTGAAAGGACTGGGTTTGACTCCAGTACCATTAAAAAAAAAAAAAAAGCTTTATTAGAATTGTAATGTCTTGGGCCAGAGATTTAGCTCAGTGGTTCTGGCACCTGCCTAGCAAGCACAAGGTCCTGAGT
>PVIC010026784.1:0-24296 GCA_004025085.1 Thryonomys swinderianus
CTCCAAATGCAGTGCAAACACCTGGCTGTATTAGTTACAGCCCAAATGTCTTCCCAGAAGCCCTTGGATGAAAGTGTTCTGGTGCAGTGCAAATTGTAAGGAGTTCTTAGTTCTTTGAGGTTCTTTTGCAATTTTTACCACACTTCCTTAAAATTAAACAAGCTGTGAGACATCATAAAGCTGAGTTTCTAGTTATTCTTTTCTCCAAGAAAAGCCTTTAGCTTTGCAGAGAAGTGTGTCTTAGATGCACAGAAAGATCTGCTTAATCCTCCCTGCTCCTCTGTACCTTTAAAGCCCCCTCCCATGTTCAGCCTTATTGTAACACTGTTCTTAGCTCAATTAAAGCTTCTGCTTAATAAATAAGATAAAGGAGCTGCCTTTGGGATCAGGGAATCATTATTCTGAACACAGATGATCACTCTACAAAACCATCTCTAAATGCTTCAGCAGTTCCAACCGGCAAAGTGTGGGGGTTTTAGTAATAGTTTTGTACATTTTAGTAATAATTTTGTAATTTACTTAACCTAGTGCCTCAGTTTTGCTGTGGGTGTGCACTGGTTAAGAGTAAAGGGTTTGGGCTGGTTAAAGATGATGTGGTTTTTTTTTCTATAAAATGGGCTGGGCATGGTGGTTCACGCCTGTAATCCCAGCACTCGGGAGGCAGAGACAGGCGGATTGCTGAGTTCGAGGCTTGCCTGGGCTACATAGTGAGCTCAGAGCCAGCTTGAACTACAAAGCGAGACCTGTCTCAAAAAAAAAAAAAAAGGAATATTACTCTGCCTTAAAGAATGATAAATTTGAGACATGTATACTCAAATGAATGTACCTTCAAGATATACTCATAAGTGAAATAAATTGGTCACAGAGGTGTAAATATCGTATCTGTTCTCTGGTATGAGAAACTGAAGATGTTAATGATTTCTAGAGTGTATAATGGATATTGTGAAATAGAAAATATTCCAAGGGAAATGTAGTGGAGGACTCAGTAATGAGGGGTAAAGAAAAAAAAATGTGATGGCAAGAAAAAAGGGAAACAAAGCTTATATATTTAGGGGGTAGGGATTGTGGGATGGGTAGGTGAATGGAAAAAAATAAAAATTAAATCATGTCATATACTGGTACAAATTCCCAATATTGAGTGTGATCATGACGTGCATCTACAATGTACCAATAAAAATAAAAATAAACTAAAAAAAAAAAAGAGTAAAGGGTTTTGGTACCCACAAACAGTGAAGCACACCCTCTAGTCCCAGTTTTCAGAGAGGCTGAGACAGGAAGGCTGCAAATTAAAGTCCCACCTGGAACCTTACCGAGACGCTGCCTCAGAAAATAAAATAAAAAGAGTTGCGGACACAGCTCAGAGGGCGAGCATCCGTCTCCTCCACCATCCTTCTTGGCTGCAGGGCTCTGTCCAAGACGAGCAGTTTCCATCTGATCCTGACTAAGGAAAATGGTAGCGAGATTGTTCCTTGTAGGAATTATGAGTTCCTTGTAGGAACGGGGAACAAGGAAAACACAGTGGAGAAGAATATATGAAGTGCTTGGCATCATCTAGATATGGAGTCAGGACTCAGAAAACTTTGGCAGTATTACTAAAGCGAAAACATATCTTCAGATTCCAAACAACAACCCTATTTTAGGCGATGTGTTCTAGGGGAAAGGAGTGAGTCAGGAGATGTGGATTCTATTCTGAGCTTGAGAAGCACAGTCACAGGAACCGGCAATTTTCCTGAGAGACTGCGAGTTGATTATAAATTAGAGAAAGTCATATTTTTTGTTTACCTTCTTGGGCACGAGGAATACAAGTATCTTACAGAATGAGTTGCATAAAGCACAATGTTTGCAATCGTGTGAACCTTTTTAATGGGGGTGAAGAGTACTCACCAAACCACTTTCTGTTGTGTACATTTTTCTTTAAAATCTATCCGCACATGTCAAATTGTCAACAGCAAGATCTAATCTATAGATACAGACCAAGTGCTGCTTTGGAAGCTACGAAAACTGTGCTGGGCTGTTTGCAGCTAGCAGGAAACCGGGAAACTTTGAAATCAGTGAAATAAAACATTCCCTTTCCAGGGTCTTACTGCCTTCCTTTCCTCTCCCTCCTCTCTTCCCCCCACGGTGTGCATATATTAAAAAGGAAGCAAAGAAAAACTCTGGATTCTCTGGATTTCCTTAAGACAATATGCTCAAAAAATGGTTTCATGGGGGTTTCGGGAGATGCACTTTACCAGCTGAATTATATAAACTCAATTCCAACTCAACAACTGAGGCACAATTTCAAGATGACCAATCATATTTGTAATAGCTTCTTTTTCACATACCTGCTCCAGACTAATCATAAGGGTTTTGCTGACTACTTTTAAAGATTTTCTTTCCCAGTGAAGCATTAGTTGTGGTGAGAAAGCTTGTACAGAAACGATACAAGTCAGAAATTACTAATCAAGGCTATTGGGGGAAATCTCCAAATGGCTACAGAATTTAAAGAGCACACTTTAATTAAATGCTCCAAGAATCCAGGATTCTCTCTACAGAAAGATAAATGTTCTATCCTCAAACTGGGAACTATTTGCCGTTTTATTATTTAATAGGGTACTCTACTGCTTGTGTTTATTCAACCACGTGGTGTTATTCAATTTAGAGCGCATGTTAGGAACACAGAATACACTGGGGGAGTAACAGTAACAACAACAAAATAAAATAATCATTCAGAACTCTGTCTTTTCCTAGGAACCATTGGTTGCAACAGTATGAACGATGCATTTATCATCTTATATTTGCCTACAGTGACACCTGCTGGAAAACACTGTTGAAGCGTTAAAATGAAAATAAATTTAAAATAAAGATCAAACTTCGAAAACATCAGCCACGTGTCATTATTTCTCACTAAAAACACATTGCTTAAACGTCCATTTAATTTCGGATTTACTTTTGAATATTCCTTTTTGTTCAAACTGAGAAACTAGGGTTCAATTCTACTTGAAGAAATAATTATTTTACTGACATGGGAGTTGGAATTAACTATAATATGATGCAAACTATTTTTAAATAGTAGCATCTATAAACAGTTTGGTTTTATTATTTTTGTCCCTTCTGAAATATTGCTTAAAATTTTTACATTTCAACTGGAATATGATCAGTGATTTTTCAAGTTCATCTTAAGATTAAATATCAAGATGGCCAATAATGGTTGAAATACTTAAAAGCCAGACTTTCCTGTAACATCGACGCACACAGCCGCTTGTGCTCGGCCTTGCTGGGCTGCGCTCCACATGGAGAACACGCTGTCCACAGGACATACACGTTAAGTAAGCAATGTCGGTCTTACGCAAATTACCACTGATTTCAACAGACTTTGCATACGGATTCCCACCCCCTAAAAAACAGACGAGGATTTGTGCACCGAAGTCCTCTTACCATTAATAAAGTTAAAACACAAAAATTCTGGCCCACTGAGAAAGTGTAAGCATTTACGCAGATGAAGGTAAGTGATAAAGTCTACTTTTTCCCAAGGTTTGGTGTTTTACACTTTTCATTAACACGGGACACATTTGCAGAGCAATGTCTTGACATCTTCATAGTTTCGAGTTGTCATTCCCATCTTCCCAGGCATTCTAGTATGACTTGTGTGCTACTGTGGCAACTTCTCCTACTTAATCTTTTTTTTTCCCCCTACATACAAAGGCTGTTGCTACAACTATGTAGAGGAAAAAAAAAAAAACCAACATAGTGAGTGCAGGGCCAGCCTGAACTAGAAAGCGAGACCCTGTCTCAAAAAAAAAAAAAAATCTTTTATAAAGCCTGGCTAAAGCTTATGTGTGGCTCTGCCTCCATCTCTAAGAACTCCCTCTGGCATCAGCAAAGGGGATCTGGTATTTCAAAATAAAAGTTTTTATACCTTCAAGCATAGCTGGTTCTTCATTTTTCATCATTTCTCTGTATCAGGGCTTAGGCAGCAAAGGTCTTTCAGCTTGCGCATGAAACTTCTGACAGAAGCGAAGTTCTTCTGTTGTTTTACGTTAACCTCCACATTTATACATCCCTCATTCCTTCAGCTCTAAAGATCACATGGTTAGAAACTAACAAAGCCACTAATGGTATGTGAAAATGGTAGCTCACTTGTCATCCTACCTATGAGTAATCTGTGTCAGTAGAGTTGGACAAAGGTCAGGTATGTGAGAATCCTTGGATATGATCCCTGGATATGCTGCTGAGCAAAGCCAGCAACCTCTTCATCCCTGCCCATGTATCCTCAGTGGTGTGAAGTCTTATGCATGTTCCTCTAAAATCTGTACTCTGAAACCTAATCTCCAATGTTAATGGCATGAGAAATTAAACATTGGGGGTAGGATTAATGCTTTATTAGGAGCTCAAGAGCACTCATGTGCCCCCCATGGGGGGGGCACAGCTACCAGGTGCCACCAATGAATCTGGAACCAGGCCCTCACCAGACACTGACCTGCTCACATCCCAAACTGGAGCTTCTTAGCCTTCGGAGCTGTGAGAAAGTAACTGCTCTTCTTTATAAGCCACCAGTTCATGTTTTTTTGTTATAGCAGCTTCAAGAAATTATGACAACACGGTATAACTTTTCAAAACCTAGGCTTTTTTTAAAAAAAGATAGTTTTTCCCAGGTTCCCACATAATTTTTTATCTACATTCCTTCAAAAGTGTTACAGATCTTTCAAAATTTCTGCATTTGGGTTCTCCAGGAAGTAGACTTTTCTACTCAAACTAATACCATATTGAAACACAAAAGTTCAGCATAGAAAGTATAACCCTTTGGTCCCAAGATTCACAAGAGATATTCAGGGAGTTTCTTACTTCAAAAAAATAGTTCAAAACATAGTACTTAGCCGGGCATGGTGGCTCATGCCTGTAATCCCAGCACTCGGGAGGCAGAGACAGGAGGATTGCTGAGTTCAAGGCTTGCCTGGACTACATAATGAGCTCAGAGCCAGCCTGAACTACAAAGCGAGACCCTGTCTCAAAAAAAAAAAAAACATAGTACTTAATGGTTTAATACAAATCCAGTTAAGCTAGTGTTATTCAAAGCTCAAGAGTTGCACTTGGCATACACATTTATATTTATTTTTTACATTTATATGTGTTTTTATGAATTGTATGTTAGCTGCCTAAAAGCCATAGATTTGATATTTAGTTTATTAGCATATTTTAAAACACTTAAATTATTAGAAAACTATGTTAAAGAAAGTAATTGTTTCATTCTGGTCCATGCTGTAAGAGGATAATCCTTAAATAGCACCTGTACAGATCTGAGGTGGGAAAGGTTTTATTTCTATTTCAATATTCCGATGATTCAAATTAAAAGCATGTGTCACCTGAATGACCCTTTGAGACCTGTCATCTTTTTTTAGTGACTGTGTTTCTTTCCAGTAATTCTTCTTAAACTACACTTATGAAGTGTTATAGTGTGAATTTAAAAAGATCAGAAGTAGACCAATGCGTGTATTATGAAATTGTATCATGTGGAAAACAAGTCACACTACCCCGTACTATGCTCAAACCATGATTTTTCATTAGCAGAAAAAGTACAAAAATTCAATCACTTTGCAATAGATCAAATATCTGTGTATTTCTATCCCAGGAGCTTTTTTTTAGAATTCTTCTAGGCTGAACAGACAAGACTGATATCTTCCCATGATGCAGGGTGTATGACCCAGGTTGCTATTAGAAGGAGTCAGTGATCAGTTTAAAGGAACAAAAGAATCCAAACAGGTAAAAATCCTCTGTTGCTGGACGTTAAAAGACGGGGGGGGGGGGGTGGCTGAGGCACGTTTCTCTGAGATGATCTCGACCCGTAAGGATGATGTTGGCTTCTAACTCCTACAGGTCATCTTTGCCTTTAGATGGATAGACAGAATGTCCCTTTGAGAATAAAACTGTTATGAGCAAAAATCTGGGCAGACTTTCTATTATTTAAGTAACAAAATAATAAAAATCATTTGTGTGAACTCTGGGAGTTCACAACAACTTTCCTTCTCTGAAAGAAGTCTGTTGTTCAGTGAGCAGCTTTAGAGCATTCTCTATGTTAAGCCTCAGAGAAATGAGCCCCCTCTCACACTGCTAATGGGAGTGTAAAACTGCATAATCCCACAAGGAGAGGGATTTCCCTATGCCTTAGCCATATAATTTATCCCAAATCTACTTGTGCAATCTTCCCCAAAGATAAATAAGCAAAATATGAAATGACTCTGCACAAGAGTATTTATTGTGGCACTGTTCTTAATAGCAAAATACTGAAGGGCCCCAACTACCCAGAAGTAAATGCCTGGATATGCAGCAGTATATTTCCATAAAGGAGTGCTACAAAGAGAAAAGTAAAATATTAACCCACTAATATGGAATGATCTTCAAGATATGTTCATTTATATTAAGTTGTTTAAATGCAAGAAATACTTTTTTGCAAGCAAGCAAAGGAGAATATTGATATAAATATATAGTTTTGCTTGTATTTTTGAGAAACATAAAAGTAATAAAACACACTCCTAATAGAGCAAAAAAAGATAAAGGTGGAGCAAGTAAGGGTGGAAATGTTTGAGGTAATTTTTTTAATTGAATTCTTTATTGGTACAATTTATATACATCTCAAAATCACATATAACATTGGGAAATTTGTACCAGTATATGCCACAAGTAAGGTAAGGTAATTTTGAAGTTTATATAATGTTTATAGTTTTGAATCTGGACCCATATAAATGTTTTACATAATTAGAAATAGATAAGGAAAAGCATTTCATAAAAATTTAAAAGAATGCATGAACTGAAATGTATAGCAAGATCATGGATAACTACACAGAGAATAGAAATATTTGAAGAAATGTTAAAACAACTTTGACTGAGTATGTCTCCCGGGATATATCGTAAGGACAAAAGGAACTCAAATAAATGTTCCGTTGCATTCATAGTCTTACATTTGTACTGCTAGGATTAGAGAGTATTTGTCAAGGCTACAAGGCAGCTTACTAAAAATAAGTAACTATTATAATAATTATTAATCCTATCATTATTGGGAACCAAGGTTTTTAGTAAAATAGAAAAAACAAAAGTACAAGTTAAACATTCAAAGAAAAAATAATTTTCCACTTGAATTGCAATATTAGCCTGAGCCACTATATCTCAGATTGTGGTCCTTAAATACCATTGACCCCCAATGAAAAAAATTAGAGATAATTATAAAATTGTTTGATTCCAAGTGGATCTAGAAACACATAGGATGAGTCTCCAACATCTGCTTTGATGGGGTCTGGTATTTAGCTCAATGGCTCTGGCATTTGCCTTGCAAGCATAAGGTCCCAAATTTTATCTCCCATAACTACATGCCACAATGCCAGGTGTGGTGGATCATGCTTGTAATCCCAGCAGTCAGGAGGCAGAGGCAGGAGGACTGCTGAGTTTGAGGCTTGCTTGGGCTGCATAGAGAGCTCAGGGCCAACCTGAACTACAAAGCGAGACCCTTCTAAACAAAATCTATTTTGATAAAAAAAATCCAAGCATTTATCAAAAACATATAGTCATATTGAAAACACAGAAGTGAGCTTGAAAGGTTCTTCTTGGCCTTAAATGAGTCAATTTGAGCATCAATAAAATCACAATTGTACCTCATGGACATACATTTTTATATATAATGATACTCAAAGTTTTATTGGTCACCACTGGAGGCTGATAAGACACTAGTTTATTACTATCAAAATGATAAATTAGACAAAGGAACCAAACATGTATTTTTCCTTATATCTACACACTGTATTTTAGGTTGACACTAAGGAAGATTATTAATGGAAGAATCTCAGCTGATGCAAAAGGAATGTTAATATTACAAAGTCACCCTTTTAAAATTCTTGTTAGAACAGTTAACCTATGATATGAGTCCCTGCTGAACCACTAGGCTAAATGTTGAGGAGACATTTAAAACAGAAGGATCAGGCTGACACACAAACAACACTGCACAGAGTAAAGGCAGGACAATGAACTATGATGTAACTCATGATGCGGAACCATAGGTAGTAAAAGGAAAAATCTTTCTCATAAAAAAAAAACTTAGTAGACCTGAACTTTCACAAGACCTCAAAATTTAAACACTAATTTATTCACTGGATTTCAGAATAATAATTGCTACTAACAACCTATAAGTACAAAATATAATCAACCAAATGGAAAATAGGGGAAAGTTTGGGGTGCAAATATATCTTATTGTCTTCATAAGAAAAGCATCAATGTGGAGTAAGAAACACCATCAGAAAAACCCCAGATCTAGTTTAATTGTCCATAAAAACTCAGGAAATATAATTAACTTCTCTAAGCTTTAGTACCTCCCATAATTTAGTGGAATGCAGCATGTGGGGTGAACAGGAAGAAATATTATAAAATAGCTAAGACAGGAGAAATAAAATAACTGTCACCACAGATCCATTGAAGTCCAAAGAATAATAAATATGTACTTTGAAAGTTTGTACTCAAAAAAGATGGAAAATCTAGAAGAAATGGATAGATTCCTAGACACATTTGAACTTCCAAAGCTGAATGGAGATGATATAAAAAATATTAACCTGATATCAATTGAAAATGTAATAAAAACCCTACCAAAAAAGAAAAGCCCTGGTCCTGACGGCTTCACTGCTGAATTCTACAAAACTTTTAAAGAAGAGTTAATGCCACTACTTCTCAAACTCTTTAATGAATTCGAAAGAGAAGCAGTAATCCAAAATCATTCCTTGAAGCAACCATTACTTTGATTCCAAAGGCAGAGAATGACCCAACCAAAAAAGAAAATTACAGGCCAATCTCTCTAATGAACATTGACACAAAAATACTCAATAAAATATTGGCAAGCAGAATACAGAGAGTTATCAGGAAAATCATACACTCTGAGCAAGTCAGATTTATCCCAGGGATGCAAGACTGGTTTAACATAAGTAAATCAATAAATGTAATACACTATATTAACAGACTCAAGAACAAAAACCACATGGTCATCTCAATAGATGCAGAAAAAGCATTTGAAAAAATCCAACACCCATTCATGATCAAAACCCTATAGAGAATCGGAATAGATGGACTTTATCTCAATCTAATACAAGCTATTTACGAGAAAAAAAACAGCCAGCATCATACTAATGGGCAAAAACTGAAACCTATTACATTAAGATCAGGAACAAGGAAAGGATGCCTGCTGTCACCACTCTTGCTCAATATAGCTTTGGACACATTAGCCACAGCAATCAGGCAAGACAAAGAAATAAAAGGAATAAAGATAGGTAAGGAAGAAGTTAAACTGTCATTATTTTCTGATGATACGATTCTCTATATAGAGGATCCTAAAAACTCAACCAAAAGACTGCTAGACTTAATTGACAAATTTAGTGGTGTAGCTGGACACAAGGTCAATGCTCAAAAATCAATAGCCTTTGTATAAACAAACAATGGACTCACTGAAAGAGAAATTGGGGAGTCAATCCCTTTCACAATAGCATCCAAAAAAATGAAATATCTAGGAATCAATCTAACAAAGGAGCCAAAAGATCTCTACTCTGAAAACTACAGGAGTCTGAAAAAGGAGATAGAAGAGGATATCAGAAAGTGGAAAGACATCCCTTGTTCCTGGGTAGGGAGAACCAACACTCATCAAAATGGCTATACTCCCACAATTACTATACAGATTAAATACAATTCCAATTGAAATCCCAACACCATACTTCACAGAACTAGAGAAAATAATACAAAAATTCATCTGACACCACAAGAGCCCTAGAATAGCAAAAGCAATTCTAAGCAACCATGACAAGGCAGGGAGTATTACAATCCCCAATTTAAAACTCTACTATAAAGCCACTGTGATAAAAATTCCATGGTACTGGCTAGGTAAAAGAACCAAGGATTAGTGGAATAGATTAGAAGATCCAGAAACAACTCCAGATACACTGAGCCACCTTATCTTTGACAAAGGAGCCAAACATCCTCAATGGAGGAAAGACAGCCTCTTAAACAAATGGGGCTGGAAAAACTGGGCTTTAATCTGCCAAAAACTAAAGCTAGACCCATCTCTTTCACCGTGTACTAAACTAAAATCACAATGGATTCAATACTTAAACATTAAAGCAGAAACAATAAGCCTGCTGGAAAACAGGTTAGGGAAAACTCTTGCAGACATTGGCTTATGCAGAGACTTTATGAACCAAACCTCTACAGCATGAGAACTAGCAGAAAGAATCAACAAATGGGATCTCATGCTACTAAAAAGCTTCTACACAGCAAAAGAAACCACTGGCACCGCTAAAAGACAACCAACAACATGGGAAAAAATCTTTACTAACTGTTTGTCAGACAAAGGGCTGCTATCTAGGATATATAAAAATACTTAAACAAATCAGTCCCCCAAATTTAAAGACCCAATTCAAAAACAGGCATCTGAAATGGACGCTTCTCAGAGGCAAAAGTCAAAGCAGCCAAGAAGCATATGAAGAAATGTTCAACATCACTGGTCATTTGAGAGATGCAGATGAAAACAACACTGAGATTTCCTCTCACTCCACAAAGAATGGCTGCTATTGCAAAATCAATCAACAATAAATGCTGGTGAGGCTGTGGGGAGAAAGGAAATCTTCTCCACTGTTGGTGGGACTATAGACTTGTGCATCCATTGTGGAGATTATTGTGGAGATTCCTCAGAAAACTAGGATTAGAGGTCCCATTTGACCCTGTTATTCCCTTGCTAGGAGTATATCCAAGGGAATTAAAAGAATCATATCGTAAAGACATATGGGCACCCACGTTCATAGCAGCTCATTTTGTGATAGCCCAATCTTGGAAACAATCCAGATACCCATCAACTGGAGACTGGATAAGGAAGATGTGATTTTTTTTTATAAACTGGAGTATTACTCTGTCATAAAGAATGACAAGTTTCATTCATTTATGTGCAAATGGATACACCCTGAAGACACACTAATAAGTGAAATAAATAGATCACAGATATGTAAATACCTTATCTTTTCTCTAGTATAAGAACTTGTAGATGTAAATGAGTTCTAGAATGTATGGTAGATTTTGTAAAATAGGAAATATTCAAAGGGAATGTGGTGCAGGAATGTAATGAGGGGAAAGAATAAATATGATTTGGAAAGAAAAAGGAATAGCATGCATATAAGGGGTGGGGGTTGTGAGTGGGTAAGGATATGGGTAAAAATTAGAGTTAACTTGTATTATATACTGGTACAAATTCCCCAATGTTGAGCGTGATTGTGAGCTGTATACAAAATGTACCAATAAAGAATTCAATTTAAAAAATAACTTAAGGGCTAGAGATTTAGCTCAGTGGTTCTGGCATCTGCCTCACAAGTGCAAGGTCCTGAGTTCTATCCCCGGTAGCCACATACAATGCTGGGCATGGTGGCTCATGCCCATCAGCAATCAATACCACATACCACAGTGCCGGGCATGGTGGCTCATGCCTGTCATCCCAGCACTCGGAAGGCAGAGACAGGAGGATTGCTGAGTTTGAGGCTTGCCTGGGCTACAGAGTGAGCTCAGGGCCAGCCCGAACTACAAAGCTAGACCCTGTCTCAAAAATTAATAATAATAATATGGGCCGGAGGGTTAGCTCAGTGGTTCCAGCGCCTGCCTCGCAAGCGCAAGGTCCTGAGTTCGATCCCCGGTAACCATATATAATGCTGGGCATGGAGACATGCCCACCAACAATCAACACCGCATACCACAATGCCGGACGTTGTGGCTCACGCCTGTAATCCCAGCACTCGCGAGGCAGAGACAGGAGGATTGCTGAGTTCGCGGCGGCTTGCCTGGGCACCATAGTGAGCTCAGGGCCAGCCTGAACTACAAAGTGAGACCCTGTCTCAAAAAAATAATAATAATAATTTAATATCTTGTATGAACATTGTACTCAGATCTGAACAAATTTAATATAAGACATTTTTGAAGCAACAAGGAACATGTAAATATGGAATGAATATTACATGATAACTATTTTTTAAGGGTGGTATGTTGTTTTACATCTTTAAAATCCTTTTTGGAGATACAAAATAAAATGTTAATAGGTGAAATAACAGAATGTTGAGATTCTTAAAACACTCATAACATGATGAGGGGGAGGAATAAATATGATACAGAAAGAAAATAAAAGAGCATGTATAAAGGGGGGAGGAGGGGGGAGTGGGTAGGGATATGGGTAAAAATGAGAATTAACTTGTGGCATATACTGGTACAAATTTCCCAATGTTATATGTGATTTTGAGATGTATATAAATTGTACCAACAAAGAATTCAATTAAAAAAAAAAGATTGTTGAAGTCAGGTAATACAGGAATTAATTATGCTATATTTCTATATAATTAAAATGTTTTATGACAAAAATAATAATTATACAATAATAACAAAGTCTATATCCTAATTTAATTTTTAGAAATATTTTTGATACAGTAAACATTTTCACATGAATTAAGTTTATGTCTAGCAATAATTGTGAAGATGCATGAAGAAATGCTTTTTCAAAGCTACTATGGTATCACTATCTTAACTTTCTCAAGTAAATCTCAGTTTCTCTATCTCTATATCCATTTTTCTAGTTTCTATAGGTGCTGATCTATCATATTTTCTCTATGTCCTTACTATTTTCAGAAGAAAAACATAAGCTTTGGAGTCAGAAACATCTAATTCAAGCTCAGACTCCTCCCAATTGTCCATAAATTCTCAGGAAACATAAATGACTTCTCTGAGCTTTAGTTTTTCCCTCCTCTAAAATCTGTAGGAACAGCCTCCTTATTCCACCTGATTTCTCCAAACATAAACAATGGCTTTAGCAATGGATGTTTGAAAATTTTCTAGAATGACTTCAAATTACTCCTATATTTCCTTAAAATTCAAAACTAAGTATAGCAATGTTCCCTATTAATCTCTTTTTCCCAAACTCTTCTTTATTGTTACCTCCTCAGTGAGTATAATACTCCCTGTGAAACCTCTAATGGGCCTCTAAAACCATGGGTAATATGGAGGCATGTACATGCCATGTTTTTTCCTATATACCATGCAGCATTGCCAGGTAACACCAAAGTTAGTCTGTCCTTCCACGTTTTACACTTTGGTGCCTCTTTGCCTGATTCTTCTTGCTCTTTGGGAATATAAGCACTGTAACACCACAATACCAGCTACTACATGACTAATAGGAATGTAAGGCACACAGCATGATTCACTGGACAACAGCATGATTCATGTCCCACAAGAGACTTCATCACCCTATTCACAATGGCACACAGTTTTAAACCTATGAATTGTTTACTTCTTGAACTTTCCATTTAACATTTTAAGACCGTGAATGACTACAGTAAGTGAAACCATGTAAAATGAAATCACAGCTGAGGGAGGACCACTGTAGTCTCTGTTCCCCAGTAGATAACCAACTGTCTTGTGTCTGTCAGGTCCAAAGAAACTGATGTTTTGTGACAGACCTTTCATTGGTCAACAGTATGTCCTCTAAAATAGGTACAGTTACAGACCTTGCAGGTGGGTGTATCTTTATTACATTAATAAATTAATATTACATTAACATTGCACTGGATTTAAATCCAAGTGCAATATTGGAAATATGTATGTGATTGGTATCTGGCTAATGAGTATTAAAGGTGTAAAGTGGTCATTTTCACCCAGAAATTCAGCTACAGTGCAGCTGGTCACTTAGGTAAGAACCACGACTACATCTCTTGGTCTTCTGAAAAAAGATCTCCAAGGGCCACCTCTACAAAGCAGCCAACCAGAGAACACACAGCCGGTCTACAGCCCTGCTGATTGGCTAGCAGATGTGCTACTGTGCTCACTAGATAAGAAAGGTTCTCTGCTTCAAAATCTCTTGACTTGTTGAAATCCAGCTGTCCTTCTCCCTTCTGATGGACAGAACACCTGTCAGGTCCAAAACTGTAACCCACTGAGCTTCTTTAGTCAGGGAACTTCCTTGACTTTTGGGAGTTCACAACAACCTTTACATGCACACTAAGAGCTTTGTCTCTTCATAAATATCCACTCAGACTCAAGACTGATGCTAGTCTCATTCTTGAATGAGAGAAAAGGTTGTTATCAGACTCACACATATCCTTGACTCATTTTGTCTGCATCTACATTCATGGGTTAGATCCTCCCCATCCTAGACCTTCTTTGACTTTTCTGTATGGAATCATCTCAGTTTATCTTCTAGAGAAATAAAAGATCTACGGATTGCCAGGCCCTTATCTGTCCCCATTCACCATTAGATAGACTTTTTTTTTTCTAAGAGACTGGGATTGGCTACTTCACAATTCCCTCTGAACAATGGGGACCATATTACAGTTCCAGTAGTCACTCCATAAACATCAGTGACCTCCGGAGATCTGTTTATTTTGTTCTGCTTTTCTACTTAATGAATGCAAACGAAGTGAAATCTACCAGAACTAAGCAACTAAGTAAGAGGAGATATTTGCAAAAATGTTCTGAGGTAGGGCTGAGATCTGAATATCTAGTTTCCTTAGCTTGAATGTTTAATGTCAGATTCAGAAGTGTAAATTTTCTTCATATTTGTTTAATTATAGTCAACAGCACAGGAATGGCTCAGCTAATTGTGGTTTTCCAGTTTTAAAAAGTGGACGTACATGTACTATATATTTTAATCTCTCTAACAAGTAACAAATCCCAAATGAAATGATGAACAGGAAAATATATGGCCACTCCCCTAATTATACTTCCTGCCACACAAACAAAATGCTTTAAATATTATAGGTCTAAAACAACCCCAAGAATTTGACATTAATATTTTCTAAAATTAATAACAGTTCATTACTTCCAGATATATCAATGCTTAGGCAAATTCTCTTTCTAATCTTCCTTTCAAACTCTGTAAATGTCTTAAAATAATAATGTGGATAATAAAATGTAGAATTAACCTGAATTAATAAAGTTCTTACAGGTTTCCTCATCTGAAAACTGAGGACAATGATAAACATCATGAAAAACTTCTTGCAGTGAAGTGCTAATTTAAATATTTTCACTGTAAAACAAAATACATTGTCTTTTAATGATTATTAGCATTAATCAGCCATTGAAGAATGCAACATTTCCTTCTGAGGCTCTTAATTATTGTGTTCTGAATTATTCAGTCATGTGCATACTTCTTGCAGGACTTCTTGGTCTTGTCCCATCCCAGCTATGAATGCAAGCAATACTGGCACAGAAAGAAACTAGCTATATCTATGTGTTATGTCCTATTTTGACACAGAACATTAAATATGAGAACTGAGAAATTATGCAATTGTGTTATTCAGTGGAAGTGCAATCCTTAGTATAATATACATATCCAAGGTGGATTATGAAGAGAATCATTGATAAGCCTTATTCTTTTGTAAAATTCCAAAATAAGTTGGGACTATGTAACTTCACTATGTAGCTATTTAGGAGGAATTTAGAAATGAGTCTCCTCCCAAATAAAGATAAACTTTATTAATACAAATGAAATTAGCTGCAAACTAAAGCCCTAATTACTTTGAAAAATAGAGATAAAATTTATTAAAATTATTACAGGAACACATTTAATAGAGTTCTTCGTATGATTATCACTTGGTATTGTCTTGGCAATGATTGGACTAATAGCCATTTCAATGGTCACTTCTAGGTGTTAAAGTTTGAGCATTTTTCATTTCACATGTATGAACCAAGTGGTATCAGCCTATACCCAGGACTTTATTGTTCTGTTTGGTAGAACCTTGCAATTTTTAAACTAGAAAATAATATCCCCAGCTTCACTTTTCAGCAACTATATTTAATCTTGAAGTCATTCCCTTCACTTCCTTCCATACTCTTTTAAAACAATTAATAACATCATTTTGCTTGACAAAACCAATCCTACATTCCAAACCTACTGTTTATTTTTTTAAAGTTGATTTTATTGGTACATTTTATATATACACTATGATTACTTTCAACATTGAGAGTTTGTACCAGTATATGACACACCTTGATTCTCATTTTTTCCCATTCTCCTGCCCTCCCTACAACTCCCCACTCCTTATGCACATAATCTTTGCTTCCTTTTTTAACATCATTTTTGTTGTTTCTCTTCTTTAGTTACCCCATCCTTCCTTTTCCCTTTTCCTTCTGAACATCTTCTTCCTATTTCACAGTATCTATCATACATTTTTAGAACTCACTTACACCTTAAGTTTCTCATACCAGAGAAATGTTACAGCATTTACACATCTATCCCCTATTTATTTCACTTATGAGTATGTCCTCAAGGTACATCCATTTGAGTAAAAATGACTCAAATTTATCATTCATTATAATATTCCTTTTTTAAAAAAAAACTATCTTCTTTATCCATTCTTCTGTTGATTGGTATTTGGACTGTTTCCTATATTTAACTATCACAAACTGAGCTACTATAAACATGAGTACACACATGCTGCTGTGATATGAATCCTTTAATTCTTTCATGTATGTACAGGGAAATAGCAGGGTCAGTAAAAAACATAAGATTAGCCGCAGTACACTAATCGATAAGGACACAAGGCTGAAGGAGAAATTAAAATATCTGGTTCCTTCCCTACAGAAGCCCATTGTGCAGTGGGAGTACAGATAAGCAAATGGAGTTAATCAGCTCATTAGATGAGCTGAATTTCTTATAATGAATGCAGATAGCAACTTTATTGTCCTGCCTATATGACTTTTTCTCTCTGTTTTATCAAATTTCTGCTCATCACTGGAAAAATCCCAGGTAGCTGCAGTGGCTTCTCTATCACCTTTAGATATTAACAGTCTCATTTCCAGCTGCTTATCTCTAACATCTCCACCTTCTTATTCATATCCTAGAGTTGGATCTTAAAAGCCTGGAGAAGATCAAAGGGAAGAACTATTGCTCTTGGGTTCTTAACTGTAGTTCTGAAGCTGAATGATTTCAACTAACAAATGCTAGGGGCCTTACTTATTCTCAAACTCCAGGTGACCTGAGGGGTTTGGTTCTCTTACTACACCCTTTCTGTTCCATAAAGAAGGTGATCTCAAAGATGCAGAGCCTGATGAGTAAGTGAACACCAAAGATGTGTCATGCCAGCACTCTGGGAGGCTGAGACAGTAGGATCACAGCTCTGAGCTCTTCTTGAGTAACAGAGAGATACTATCTCAAAACTTTTTAAAATTAAATAAATTCAAAAAGGGCTGGGGATAAACTCAGTGGGAAGATCCTGGGTTTATTCTCCAGTACTCTCCCCAAAAAATGCTAACTCACAATTCTGAGGAATTATTAAGAATTTCAAAGCACATTTTGTTGCTCTCCACAATATATGTAGGTTAAATGCTAGAAAAATTTCAAAGCAAGTAACACAGTAGGCCCTGAGAAAAACACCAAGAAACATTACAAATATCAGTTTCCATTTTCTCCACTTTTGATGAACCATTTCTTTCCTTTGGTACTACTTCTCTCAAGCACCAAAACTACAATAACACTTTTCAGGACCGTACTCCAAAACTAATTCCCATTACACAAATGGCAAACTCCTCCCAGAAGTAACTAACCCAAGATCATAGAGCTGGGAAGTTTTGGAGCAGGTATGTGAATGATACTGCCATTAAATTATATACAGTAATATCTTTCCTGACTATTAACCAGGCTAATAAAATGAAACCACATTTTACCCTGGCATATTAATTATTGCTTTGGTGTTGGTAATTAGAATAGTATTTTCCTCTATAATGATAATAGCCTAAAAGAATGACTATCACGTTGCAAGCTAAAAATTGCTGAGCCATTCTGAATTAGGGCATTTGTGGTACTCTCCAACCCCTGCATATAATCTCCAACATCTGTACACTGATTCAATGCCTGTGTGTTCTTAGCATTCTTAAACAAGTCATGTCACCATTTCTGAGGCCAGTTTCAGTATCTACAAATAATGAGGTGAACTATGCCAATTTATTAGTACATTTTTAAGTTTGAAAAGGTACTACTGGGCCAGGAATGTGGCTCAGTGGTGCCACGACCTGCCTGGCAAGTGCAAAATTCTGAGTTCAAACCCCAGTTCTGCAAAAACAAAATTTAAAAAATAAAATAAAAAGATACCATTCACAGAAAACTTTACATGAGAATCCAGGTGAAAGCAGGGCCACTCAGGGTGACAGGGAGAAGAAACTCCAGAGTCACCTCTTCAGACCTCCGTTCCCAGCCCCAGCACCATTTGAAACTAATAAGCTATAATTCTATCATCCTTTGTAATCCTAATGAATTCTGTGCTGCAAACATGGCTCACTGTCCATGTAACACAAAACATCTGAGGATATTTAAAGCAGTTAAACAGCAAAACGGATGAATAATGCTTGGTTGGATGTGATTTTTATCCTTTTGAGAGTTTTCAGTAAAAGCATATCAGTCTTGCATACGACAGAATTTCTAACAACATGAACCAAAACTCTGTTTGGCCTGGGAAATATGCAATGACAGCATCCAAATACATCTAGGCCACTCCTGCCACCATTAATCATCCACACCTTCTGTCAAAGCTCCCAAATAGAAGCACAGAAGACCAATCATCAGCCGAAGCAAATTCAGAGTTGCCTCCCAAGTAGATTCCAACAAAAGCCAAACCAATGGGTTCCTGGACAAGAAAGAAAGCCCATTGTGTCTTCTATGATTGCTGCCTAAATATAATCAAGACCATCTCTTGCACAATGAGTGTCCCTTAGGATTCTTCCAAGGGAGTACTCCAAACCAGTCTGCTAAAGTGGCTAGACATCTGGGCACTGATTCAGGAAGTGACCCTCAGGGGGAAGGTGGTCTCCATTAAGTGAGGTTAGCTTCATGGTTGTTGAACTCAGCTTTACAAATGCCCCTAACCAGAGCCCTGTGTATGTCACCTACGTTGTGCTTCTTAAACTCTTTGGAGGGATTTTGTCAGTCTGTACTGCCTCCTGCAGGGGCAGCTTTTAAGAGAAATGTAGAACAGTTCTCTGGAAATCAAGCAAAAGCTAATCCTTGACTCACTGGTGAATCTTCTGTCTTTTGCATCGGGAATGCCTGGGTTTTCTTGCTACCCTGAGATATGTTTGGCAGGCACATGAGCCAAAACCATCGTTCACAGGCTTCAGTGGAGATGAGATATTCTGGGATTTTTAGAACCAGATTTTAGACTGACTTAGAGTTGTGGGTGCAACTGCAGCAATGAGAGTTCATACAAATGAATATACCAGAGCACCCGTAAGTAGGAAGAGGAATATCCTGGGCCTTCCCTGCATTCCTCTACTCTGAATGATCTGGAAACAAGGAGAAACAAGAACTCATGGGGGACGCATATCTGAGCCTGCCCTTCATGGTGTCTGCAAAGCTGATGTGTAGGCAGAAAGCCAAATCTGCATGTACTTTAAGTGTCTCACTATCATGCATTGTCCCAGTTTCCAAGGCTCTCTTCTCATGACTGTTAGGATTTGCGATTTGTCCTCACAACCCCCTAGCCAGCTGATAGCAACTGTGTAAGAGACTATATCAGAAAATTTCTACTATCATCTTCTGCACATATCAATCCTTTACCGCAAGCTCTCCCAAACTAATCCTACAATTCTGAAATCTCCAAGACGAATATTTAGTTCTACCTCAAAAATTGTCATCAGCTTTGTCTACCTATCACATAAACCCCTACTCTTTCCATTCTCCCCTATCTCAAAATCCCAAGGAAGTATTCACCCACAAGAGCAGCACTCAGTTCTGAAACCACATGTGAAATTGAAAGAGCTCTACAGAAAGGGGATCCATGGTTCTAGACATGTGTACTTGCCCTACTGATGATTCCACAAGTACAGCTAGAACCATATCTCTGCGAAAATTCAAAAGGCATCCGGCATCAGCCTCTCCCTCTGACTTAGGCCCACAGCACTTCCCTTGCTGACAAACTCTGCTTTCGGTCTCTTAATCTGCAATGCTTTTGCTTGGTAAGGAATCTAGTTTATATTACTTGCTTCACTCTTTTCATTTTGTAACCACTCATAACCACTCTTTATGTTGATTACATTTCTGGCCAGATGCTGCCGTGGCCTTTCTGGGGTCTGCAGACACCCAGCCCGCCTACTCCATTAAGGAGAAAGAGAGCCCATGGGCGAGTCAAGGTCCTGACACTTCACTGCCGGCAGAGTCTACTTCCCGACGTGCTCTCTGTTTTCCCTCCCTGAGAAAAGACCTAAGGCCAAGCCACTCCCCATGTGTCAACTCTACTTTTATGAATAGTTTCCTTTTTGTTTGGAAAGAGTTCTGAAGTATACAGTTAATACTGAAAAGACTTTTGATAACATTTTTATAACTGGTTTACAAGAAACGTCTAACAACTCCCCAAACAGGAGTGGGATTTCCCATCATCATCTGCATACTCGTTTAAAGTCAACACACGCAAAGTTGAACTCAGCCTTTTACCCCAAATCTACAGTTCCCTTCCTGTTGTTTCTCACTAGATGGCAACACCTTCTTTTAAAGTTCTAGAACAGACTCAGAGTCCTTCTACAGGGCTCCTTTTCACTGATTTCCAATACCAAACCACTATGCTCTACCAGTTCCACCTCCTCCATCAAATCTCTCCATTTCCCCAGCTCAGTAACCATCTCCTCTCTGTAAGTCCCCTGACCAAACTATGCTTTTTATTTCCACCCTTACTGCCACTTTATCTCACTGTTATTACATAAGTATGTCTATGTCATTTCTTTGCTCAGAATACTTCCTTCACGTCTCCCTATTGCCCTCAGAATAGATATCACACTTCTTAGCAGAACTCGCTAAATGACTATGATTTGGGCTTTTTATTTCTATCCAAAACAACTCATTCCCACTCCTCTCCTCTAACTGTGTCATATGTCCCAAGTTTGTCACATTTTCTCACCATTGGGACTTTGCAGATGCTGTTTCAACTACCTAGTATATTCTCCCTGCTTTCCCATTTCTTTGGCTGGCCAGTACTCGTCATTATTCAAGTATTAGTTTGAGCATTATTTTTTTCAGGAAGCCTCCTCTGAACCACACCACACCCTCTGGGTAGCACTCCTTCCCATGTATGCCTATTACACCCTGGGCTTAAAACTATTGTAGCATTTACCCTCCACTTAGAATTGTACTACTGTAATTGTCCATAAACCAGGAATTATCTGTCTCTAATTACCACTCCCCCTAATAAATTAAAATGATTTTTTTGCTCACTGTTTCACCCCTGGTATTTGGCAGTGTCTTCACCCAAGAAGTGCTCAATACCAGTTGATGAATAAACAGATGTTGAAATTTACTTCCTAGAGATTGCCTATCCCACTATATTTAATCAAAAGTTTGACAGGATCACCCTGGGTGTTTGGCCCAAGTACAGCCTCTTGCTGCCAGTAGATAAACCAGTTTTTGCCCTAGAAGTAATACTGTTGTTTCCTCTTCGTGAAAACTTTGTTTCCCCATGAAAACCTTCTGTGACATTAACTCTAAACTCCAGGTAAAAACAATGCCTAGACCCAATGTTCTGGAAGTGCTGTCACTTGAATAAATCTGATGGAATGGTGAGTACAACGCCCTTTTAAAATTTTTCCCAGTTATCTATAAATCAGAAAAAATATGCAATATTGTCTTCCATATTCTAAAATGTACCCAGCCTGGAGAAGTTAAGGAGAGCACTGAGTCAGAGAGCAACTTGGTCCTGCTGTGAAGTGTTTTCACCAAACTGTCCTGCTTTCTACATTGGGTTACTTCATAAAGATCAAGAAAATGTTTCCTAAAATACCACAGAATGCAGCATTGCTCTCAGTTTTTAGCAGTACTTGGGTATAATACATCACCGATTAATCTCTGGCTCTGAAAGGTTGAAGATCAGTAACTAAATCTTGTAAGTGCTTATCAAGTAATTATGCTATTAAAATGACACACATCAATCAGTGCATACTTTGCCTTTGTCTTTGAGTTCTTTGTCTCTTTCATTTTATTAGTCAAAACACTATTTTCAGTACCCTTCTCAGAAATTTAGAAATCTATATTTAAATAATGTTAATAGGCAATGACATAAACCTGTGTGAAGGAATCAGAAAAGGCTAAGGTTACACTTCTTTATATTTAACAAGGAAAACAGTGGCAGCTTTTGTTACAGAGCCACAATCTTTATACTTTTCTATCCATTTTTTTCCCCATAAGAGGAGCTTGTTTCTCTTGCTGCTTTTAATAATAATTAAAACTTACCAAAAACAAATATGGTTACAAAATTACTAACTACATTTATAAAGCCAAATAAAGATTAATACAGTTTTAATCATTATTTGGAATTCTAGAAATTTTTTTCTTTCAAGTTCAATTATTGTATTTAAAATTCTAATCCTCAACTGAAACTTGTTTGGGAAGGTTGGAAGGATGTTGACATGAGCTAACGTGACTAAATTATTTTTAAAAAGTCACTTATTTAGACTGGTTGTGATAATAATTTGTAAATTCAATTTAGGGGAATTCAAAAGTTATGCTGGTGCTGCAATACAACACCAACCTTGACGGTCTCTCCTCCGGGAAGGAGACCAGGAGCAAATTTAGAAAAAAAAATGTTGACTATTCAAAACCAATTGAGAAGCAAGACACTTTCAAAGATAGCTATTAGAGGAAAAAAAGAGACAGCTACTAGAAATACCAATAGCAAATTATCTTTTCTTAATTCTTACAACCAAAATAAATGAAGTGATGCACAAAATATCTGGAAGATATTCACCTGGTGTTTCGAACAAAGCTGTTATGTACCAGAAAATTAGTTTAAAAAGAAGAATCTTGTCTTGCTTCAAAGGTATTTCAAAGATGATCTACCAGCCAATGGATTGAATTATTGACAGGAAAGATGAAGACCACAGATGAAAGAACAGCCAATTTGTCCAAGAGGAAATCATTAGAACATCTCTGGTAAGTACAATTTCTGGGGAAAGGAGAGTGTAAAGCAGTCAAGAGAAGGTCAAGAAGAAAGTCAGAGGTGAGGAAGTGAATCAAGCACCTGATGAGCTTGGAATAGATCGAAGTGAAGGTTTTTAGTTGAAGAATGAAGAAACTTTAATGGAATGGGGGGATTAAATGAGAACAAAAGAGAATGAAGGTTAAAAGATACAGGAGACTTTCAGAGGAAAGTTATGGGAAGAAAAGGCATCACAGGAGAAAGTTTATTTGGCCCAGAGTTTTAGAGGAGAGAACAATGGAGGATGGGGAAACACACTTAAGAAAAGACACAGGAAAGAAACAAAACAGAAAAGAAGAGAGCAAAGGAATAAATAAAATCGGAGAAAAGGACAAAGAGAGACCATTCTGGAGAACCTGAACAATCCATGTCTTTAAACCCCCCAAAACAGTAACAATAAAGACTATAAAGTTTCAAGATAGTCGGAGGAAGCTGTGAAAAGGTCTCAAGCTAACATAAAACAAGTGAAAACAGAGTAAGAATGTGCTGTTGTACAAGATTATAAGACAAAAATGTAAACACAAGGAGTAAGACGTACCTCCTCACAGCAGGCAAGGGGGTGAAAACAGAAGGATAAGATCATGACAAGCCAAAGAGAAATGGGAGTAAAGCAAACCGATGAAGACAAAGGCCTAGCAAGTCCCAGCAAGGAAAGGAGAACTCACTATGTTGTGAAGGAGGTGAGAGTTTAAGGAAATAGGACACTCCCAGGAAGAAGTAACAAGAATTAAGTTTCCCTTCACACAGTTAATGAGTTTAATCTTCCTTTGATAAAGTCATTTTAAAACAAGAGGGAATTTAACCATAACTCTGTAAGATTCCTATGGGCTTTCCTAGGGGATAAAATATGCTAACGCTTAGGACATGATGGGGCATTATTCCTGTGCAGTATTTTCATGACAGTGTGTAGTATCATCTGGCAAGTGACGAAGTTAACCATATACCTCCACGAGTACAGAGTTGACAGACAACTTCCTTCTCTACTGCTTTCACCACCTACTAACCTTTCTGACTTTCTGCCCATTTTGATTTGGGGACTACCTTCAAGGATTGCCATGATGACATGATTGCCATGACGACATGATTGCCATGACAATTCAACATTCAAGAGTAAAGTGATAAAGGAATGACTTGGACTCTTCTTTACTACATGATAGTCCAACCTGGTTTTAGTGTAATCTTTGGACAGTCTTCACTTTCTTCAGTACTTTCACATGATGTTGCAATCACTTCTAGAGATATTTATTCGTGGCAGTAGGATTTCATAAGTGGAGAGGTGGTGAAAGTAGTAGGTTACACGGCTTCATCTAAATTGACATCTTA